>CM037869.1:31294007-31541334 GCA_021292105.1 Anadara kagoshimensis | reverse complement strand
GTCTACAGAAGAAAGAGTTGATTTGCCTCTAGCCGAAATAATAACAAAATCAAAAATGGGAAGTTGTTTGGAACTGAGTCTACAGAAGAAAGAGTTGATTTGCTTCTAGCCGAAATAAGAATAACAAAATCAAAATGGGATGTTGTATGGGAACTGAGTCTACAGAAGAAAGAGTTGATTTGCCTCTATTCGAAATAACAATAAGAAAATCGAAATGGGATGTTGTATGGGAACCGATTCTACAGAACAAAGAGTTGATTTGCTCTAGCCGAAATAGGAATAAAAAAATAAAAAAATGGGAAGTTGTATTGGAACTGAGTCTACAGAAGAAAGAGTTGATTTGCTCTAGCCGATATAAGAATAACAAATCAAAAATGGGAAGTTGTATTGGAACCAAATCTACAGAACAAAGAGTTGATTTGCCTCTAGCCGAAATAAGAATAACAAAATCAAAATGGGATGTTGTATGGAACCGATTCTACAGAACAAAGAGTTGATTTGCTTCTAGCCGAAATAAGAATAACAAAATCAAAAATGGGAAGTTGTATCGGAACTGAGTCTACAGAAAAAGAGTTGATTTGCCTCTATTCGAAATAAGAATAACAAAATCAAAACGGGATGTTGTATTGGAACCGATTCTACAGAAGAAGAGTTGATTTGCCTCTAGCGAAGTAAGAATAACAAAATCAAAATGGGAAGTTGTATCGGAACTGAGTCTACAGAAGAAAGAGTTGATTTGCCTCTATTCGAAATAAAATAACAAAATCAAAATGGGATGTTGTATGGGAACCGATTCTACAGAAGAAAGAGTTGGTTTGCCTCTAGCCGAAATAAAATAACAAAATCAAAATGGGAAGTTGTATTGGAACTGAGTCTACAGAAGAAAGAGTTGATTTGCCTCTAGCCGAAATAGGAATAACAAAATAAAAATGGGAACTTGTATCGGAACTGAGTCTACAGAAGAAAGAGTTGATTTGCCTCTATTCGAAATAACATAAGAAAATCAAAATGGGATGTTGTATGGGAACCGATTCTACAGAACAAAGAGTTGATTTGCTTCTAGCCGAAATAAGAATAACAAAATCAAAATGGGAAGTTGTATCGGAACTGAGTCTACAGAAAAAAGAGTTGATTTGCCTCTATTCGAAATAAGAATAACAAAATCAAAATGGGATGTTGTATGGGAACCGATTCTACAGAACAAAGAGTTGATTTGCTTCTAGCCGAAATAAGAATAACAAAATCAAAATGGGAAGTTGTATCGGAACTGAGTCTACAGAAAAAGAGTTGATTTGCCTCTATTCGAAATAAGAATAACAAATCAAAATGGGATGTTGTATGGGAACCGATTCACAGAAGAAAGAGTTGGTTTGCCTCTAGCCGAAATAAGAATAACAAAATCAAAAATGGAAGTTGTATTGGAACTGAGTCTACAGAAGAAAGAGTTGATTTGCCTCTAGCCGAAATAGGAATAACAAAATAAAAATGGGAACTTGTATCGGAACTGAGTCTACAGAAGAAAGAGTTGATTTGCCTCTAGCCGAAATAGAATAACAAAATCAAAATGGGAATGTGTATGGGAACCGATCTACAGAACAAAGAGTTGATTTGCTTCTAGCCGAAATAAGAATAACAAAATCAAAATGGGAAGTTGTATCGGAACTGAGTCTACAGAAGAGTTGATTTGCCTCTATTCGAAATAAGAATAACAAATCAAAAATGGGATGTTGTATTGGAACCGATTCCACAGAATAAGAATAACAAAATCAAAAATGGGAAGTTGTATCGGAACTGAGTCTACAGAAGAAAGAGTTGATTTGCCTCTATTCGAATAAGAATAACAAAATCAAAATGGGATGTTGTATGGGAACCGATTCTACAGAAGAAAGAGTTGGTTTGCCTCTAGCCGAAATAAGAATAACAAAATCAAAAATGGGAAGTTGTATTGGAACTGAGTCTACAGAAAAAGAGTTGATTTGCCTCTAGCCGAAATAAGAATAACAAAATCAAAAATGGGAAGTTGTATCGGAACGGAGTCTACAGAAGAAAGAGTTGATTTGCCTCTATTCGAAATAAGAATAAGAAAATCAAAATGGGATGTTGTATTGGAACCGATTCTACAGAACAGAGTTGATTTGCTTCTAGCCGAAATAGGAATAAATAAATCAAAAATGGGAAGTTGTTTTGGAACTGAGTCTACAGAAGAAAGAGTTGATTTGCCTCTAGCCGAAATAAGAATAACAAAATCAAAAATGGGAAGTTGTATTGGAACTGAGTCTACAGAAGAAAGAGTTGATTTGCTTCTAGCCGAAATAAGAATAACAAAATCAAAATGGGATGTTGTATGGGAACTGAGTCTACAGAAGAAAGAGTTGATTTGCCTCTATTCGAAATAACAATAAGAAAATCGAAATGGGATGTTGTATGGGAACCGATTCTACAGAACAAAGAGTTGATTTGCTTCTAGCCGAAATAGGAATAAAAAAATAAAAAAATGGGAAGTTGTATTGGAACTGAGTCTACAGAAGAAAGAGTTGATTTGCCTCTAGCCGATATAAGAATAACAAAATCAAAAATGGGAAGTTGTATTGGAACCAAATCTACAGAACAAAGAGTTGATTTGCCTCTAGCCGAAATAAGAATAACAAAATCAAAATGGGATGTTGTATGGGAACCGATTCTACAGAACAAAGAGTTGATTTGCTTCTAGCCGAAATAAGAATAACAAAATCAAAAATGGGAAGTTGTATCGGAACTGAGTCTACAGAAAAAAGAGTTGATTTGCCTCTATTCGAAATAAGAATAACAAAATCAAAACGGGATGTTGTATTGGAACCGATTCTACAGAAGAAAGAGTTGATTTGCCTCTAGCCGAAGTAAGAATAACAAAATCAAAAATGGGAAGTTGTATCGGAACTGAGTCTACAGAAGAAAGAGTTGATTTGCCTCTATTCGAAATAAAAATAACAAAATCAAAATGGGATGTTGTATGGGAACCGATTCTACAGAAGAAAGAGTTGGTTTGCCTCTAGCCGAAATAAGAATAACAAAATCAAAAATGGGAAGTTGTATTGGAACTGAGTCTACAGAAGAAAGAGTTGATTTGCCTCTAGCCGAAATAGGAATAACAAAATAAAAAATGGGAACTTGTATCGGAACTGAGTCTACAGAAGAAAGAGTTGATTTGCCTCTATTCGAAATAACAATAAGAAAATCAAAATGAGATGTTGTATGGGAACCGATTCTACAGAACAAAGAGTTGATTTGCTTCTAGCCGAAATAGGAATAACAAAATCAAAAATGGGAAGTTGTATTGGAACTGAGTCTACAGAAGAAAGAGTTGATTTGCCTCTAGCCGAAATAAGAATAACAAAATCAAAATGGGATGTTGTATGGGAACCGATTCTACAGAACAAGAGTTGATTTGCTTCTAGCCGAAATAAGAATAACAAAATCAAAAATGGGAAGTTGTATCGGAACTGAGTCTACAGAAGAGTTGATTTGCCTCTATTCGAAATAAGAATAACAAAATCAAAATGGGATGTTGTATTGGACCGATTCCACAGAATAAGAATAACAAAATCAAAAATGGGAAGTTGTATCGGAACTGAGTCTACAGAAGAAAGAGTTGATTTGCCTCTATTCGAAATAAGAATAACAAAATCAAAATGGGATGTTATGGGAACCGATTCTACAGAAGAAAGAGTTGGTTTGCCTCTAGCCGAAATAAGAATAACAAAATCAAAAATGGGAAGTTGTATTGGAACTGAGTCTACAGAAAAAAGAGTTGATTTGCCTCTAGCCGAAATAAGAATAACAAAATCAAAAATGGGAAGTTGTATCGGAACGGAGTCTACAGAAGAAAGAGTTGATTTGCCTCTATTCGAAATAAGAATAAGAAAATCAAAATGGGATGTTGTATTGGAACCGATTCTACAGAACAGAGTTGATTTGCTTCTAGCCGAAATAGGAATAAATAAATCAAAAATGGGAAGTTGTTTTGGAACTGAGTCTACAGAAGAAAGAGTTGATTTGCCTCTAGCCGAAATAAGAATAACAAAATCAAAAATGGGAAGTTGTATTGGAACTGAGTCTACAGAAGAAAGAGTTGATTTGCTTCTAGCCGAAATAAGAATAACAAAATCAAAATGGGATGTTGTATGGGAACTGAGTCTACAGAAGAAAGAGTTGATTTGCCTCTATTCGAAATAACAATAAGAAAATCGAAATGGGATGTTGTATGGGAACCGATTCTACAGAACAAAGAGTTGATTTGCTTCTAGCCGAAATAGGAATAAAAAAATAAAAAAATGGGAAGTTGTATTGGAACTGAGTCTACAGAAGAAAGAGTTGATTTGCCTCTAGCCGATATAAGAATAACAAAATCAAAAATGGGAAGTTGTATTGGAACCAAATCTACAGAACAAAGAGTTGATTTGCCTCTAGCCGAAATAAGAATAACAAAATCAAAATGGGATGTTGTATGGGAACCGATTCTACAGAACAAAGAGTTGATTTGCTTCTAGCCGAAATAAGAATAACAAAATCAAAAATGGGAAGTTGTATCGGAACTGAGTCTACAGAAAAAAGAGTTGATTTGCCTCTATTCGAAATAAGAATAACAAAATCAAAATGGGATGTTGTATGGGAACCGATTCTACAGAAGAAAGAGTTGGTTTGCCTCTAGCCGAAATAAGAATAACAAAATCAAAAATGGGAAGTTGTATTGGAACTGAGTCTACAGAAGAAAGAGTTGATTTGCCTCTAGCCGAAATAGGAATAACAAAATAAAAAATGGGAACTTGTATCGGAACTGAGTCTACAGAAGAAAGAGTTGATTTGCCTCTATTCGAAATAACAATAAGAAAATCAAAATGAGATGTTGTATGGGAACCGATTCTACAGAACAAAGAGTTGATTTGCTTCTAGCCGAAATAGGAATAACAAAATCAAAAATGGGAAGTTTATTGGAACTGAGTCTACAGAAGAAAGAGTTGATTTGCCTCTAGCCGAAATAAGAATAACAAAATCAAAATGGGATGTTGTATGGGAACCGATTCTACAGAACAAAGAGTTGATTTGCTTCTAGCCGAAATAAGAATAACAAAATCAAAAATGGGAAGTTGTATCGGAACTGAGTCTACAGAAGAGTTGATTTGCCTCTATTCGAAATAAGAATAACAAAATCAAAATGGGATGTTGTATTGGAACCGATTCCACAGAATAAGAATAACAAAATCAAAAATGGGAAGTTGTATCGGAACTGAGTCTACAGAAGAAAGAGTTGATTTGCCTCTATTCGAAATAAGAATAACAAAATCAAAATGGGATGTTGTATGGGAACCGATTCTACAGAAGAAAGAGTTGGTTTGCCTCTAGCCGAAATAAGAATAACAAAATCAAAAATGGGAAGTTGTATTGGAACTGAGTCTACAGAAAAAAGAGTTGATTTGCCTCTAGCCGAAATAAGAATAACAAAATCAAAAATGGGAATTGTATCGGAACGGAGTCTACAGAAGAAAGAGTTGATTTGCCTCTATTCGAAATAAGAATAAGAAAATCAAAATGGGATGTTGTATTGGAACCGATTCTACAGAACAGAGTTGATTTGCTTCTAGCCGAAATAGGAATAAATAAATCAAAAATGGGAAGTTGTTTTGGAACTGAGTCTACAGAAGAAAGAGTTGATTTGCCTCTAGCCGAAATAAGAATAACAAAATCAAAAATGGGAAGTTGTATTGGAACTGAGTCTACAGAAGAAAGAGTTGATTTGCTTCTAGCCGAAATAAGAATAACAAAATCAAAATGGGATTTGTATATGGGAACTGAGTCTACAGAAGAAAGAGTTGATTTGCCTCTATTCGAAATAACAATAAGAAAATCGAAATGGGATGTTGTATGGGAACCGATTCTACAGAACAAAGAGTTGATTTGCTTCTAGCCGAAATAGGAATAAAAAAATAAAAACATAGCACTGTCGTGCTGCTGTACAGCGTAGTTGGGAAAATTGTGTTGTGGCAAGACAGAATATAACCGAAAATTCGGGGGGGGGGGTGTCGTTGACCGACGGATGGTTTTTTTTTTTTTGGAAAAAGAAACAAATTTTTATGTACCAAACCATGTATTGCTGAATTAAATGGTAGAAAAAATTAATTTCATAAATATATGAAAAAGACAATCGGTAATTAAAATTTAAAAAAGTTGTACCCGATCGATTTGTCATTTCGGATAGAGAGAAAGTAGAGTTTTGCAGATCCTACCGTCGCTATGAGGGGGTACATTCTAGCGGTTGTATGCATAACTGGATCATTTAGTTGTTTTACCAGTTCCGAATTTTTACTACCGAATAATCTAAAATTTCAATCCCGTTCAATTAAAGGAATCGCAAAATAACTTTCTCAATTTGCTGTTTCTTCAACCGCTTCCTAAATGTACGACAGATTGTTGGTGACCTAGTTTAACGATGTAAACAAATCGTGATCACGGAAATGCTTTTTTCAAGAAAACATACTACCACGTGTTTTTGAGGACAGGTGTCAATATTTTGGAATCAGTAAACATTTGTATTATTACACCACATAAATTTTATTTCCTCTGCTTGTGGATGACGTCTGCAGCAGCGCTTATATGAAACCCTGTTCGGAACTGGTAAAACGACTGTATTTAAAATTTGCATACAACACTGTACGAATTATCTCCCTTTCACGAAAGTAAAATCTAATCGATAAACATTTTAAAATATGACACAGTTGCCTCAAAACATTAAAATACGTTATCATAACCTTCAAAATAAATTTAAATTTCCGTAGATTTCACGAAGAATTAATTAAACAACCTGCCGTTGCTGTTCATTTCTTAAAAAGTTATGATTTTACATCGTAGGACGCAAACTTCTCGAACTACTTTTTATTGTAAACATGAGATCAGTTCGCCATATTGCAGAAATTATTAGATGCATCCCGTCGCAATATTTTACTAGATTCTGAAATGTATTCCGAAAATTTATTCCAAATGTGCATATGTAACCAAATGCATTACCCGTCTCAGAATACATATCTCACGATAAAACAGATATACTTCTTTCACGCTCATTTATCAGGCGCACTATTTCCAGGTGTACTCATATCTTATAATTTCATAGCAAAGAAGCTCGATATCTTGGAAGAAAGCGATGACAAAGTACAGGTTCACTTTGTTCACGCTGTACAAAAATGGGAAGTTGTATTGGAACTGAGTCTACAGAAGAAAGAGTTGATTTGCCTCTAGCCGATATAAGAATAACAAAATCAAAAATGGGAAGTTGTATGGGAAGTTGTATTGGAACCAAATCTACAGAACAAAGAGTTGATTTGCCTCTAGCCGAAATAAGAATAACTCGGAACCGATTCTACAGAACAAAGAGTTGATTTTGCCTCTAGCGGAAATAAGAATAACAAAATCAAAAAGGGAAGTTGTATGGGAACCTATTCTACAGAACAAAGAGTTGATTTGCCTCTAGCCGAAATGTGAATAACAAAAGTAGAAATGGGATGATATATGGGGACCAAATCTACAGTACTAAGAGTTTATTTGCCTCTAGCCGAATAACAATTAAGAAATGGGATGATTTATGAGAAATCAATCTACAGTACAAGCAGTTATTTGCCTCTAGCCGAAATGTAATGCTGTATGAGCTATTACTTCAGTAATTTTTCCAATATTTTTCATATGGTTCCGTTGTTATACATATTTCAGAGCAAATTTTGTGTGCTGGTGCTTAACTTCAGAGGAAAAATGCTGCATTGGTATCAGAAGTGAAATATCCTGTTTTGACAATTATTTAAAGCTTAGAATACCTTTTATAGCTACTTATGAATATATCAACAGCAGTATTGTTTCGGAAATTCTAGCCATGCATAAAATTGTTAATTATAATTTGTATGTTTAAATTAAGTTAAGGTTAAAAGGTTTTTTTTAAATTTGCAATTGTACCCATACTACATTAAATAAAGTATGGCGATGCTAGTTCTCAATAGAGCTAGGTTGAATTCGCAACTTAAGTTAGGTTTGGGTTGGATTCTTTTCGACTTAGACTTTGTGATATTAAAACAAGAATATCAAATATTTCTATAGCTAGTGAGCTTAGGATGTCTCATAATGTAAATACTGGTGGTTACCCTTTATCGAGGCCAAGTTTTGGTCGTTCATCTGTTCCGGGTACTGAATTTTCTAGAGTATTCAGGTCATGTTGAATATACACCTGTTTATACTCAGGGAAATCCTTTTTCTGCCTACAAGGTATGAAGGACAGGATGGGTTTGAAGGTTGGTATTTGTCATATGAAAAATGCTAGAATGGGATAACTGGTATGATTGTAAATTTTTAGTCAACGGCTAGATGGATTGGCAATTAAGGCATATAATGACCTCGATGCTGTTGTTCATAATGGCTCTCAATCTTTAGTGAAGGCGCTTAAGTTGAAGTTTGAGCCTTTAAGAGAGGCAGATGAGTATTAAGTGGATTTAGAAAATTTGGTTACTAACAAAAGAGGTTCCTTGCAGAAGTTGGCTATTGACATAACTAGCTTCAAGTTGGTAAGGAAGGGTTTTTCTGATGACAGTTTATCGACTCGTAATCGCATGGTTGTGCATTATTTCTTCAGGGCTATACCAGACCCAGATATAGAAATTCAAGTTGCTAGACAGAAGCCTACAGATGATGCTCTGACTATGGTTAGTAGTAAAATGTCTATTTAAAGAGGTTTAAGCGTAAGAGATCTCGTGTTAGAGCTGTTAATCAGCAGTCTGCTAATTCCACCACAGATAAACTGTGATTATGATTGCGAGAAATTATCCAACCAGAATCTGATAAAAACCAACCTAAAAATAGTTTGAAGATAAATTCGCTGGTAAAATTGATGGAGAAGGACCACTACACAGTACCAACTGCAATTTTGAAAAGGCATTTGATATATGAGCTACCAAGAAACCAAGGCGTATTCTACAATACTTTAGTGCTAACTGTTTAATTTGTTCATTAGATTATTCATATTACATTAAATGGAATTTCATAGTGATTTTGACTATGCTCATGATCTGTATAATTATTTAGAACTATTAGTTACTGTATTTGTTTAGTGCTCAAACATTAGTGACTCATGATTAAATTAATCATATTCAGCAGTCTGCTAGTTCCCTCACAGGTAAAAAAAGGATGTTGTGACTAGTCGTGGAACATCCAAAGTAAATTCGGGCAATAAGTTTTGCAGTGTGGAGACTAAGGGTGGTGTTTCTGGTAATAAGGACAATTCCATGTTGGCTAGCAGTGTTCCACAGTTTCATACTAGTAACCCACCTGGGTTACCACCTATGCCATGCTTCAACAGTACCAGGTTACCCCCCCCCCCCCGGTAATTTTGAATCCTAATGGAAGTCATTCTAGCGGTATGGGTACAGGAAATTTTAGACAGTTGTGTCTTTTAACAATGAATACAGAATAAGGGAAGTGTAAACTTGGAGGAGAGCTGCAGAGATGAGTGTCTATCTAATGAATGATATACTACCTTATAAAAAACAGAATTAAGCGAATCTTTTCTCGTCTTCTCTTCATTTTATCATTGAACGTGCAAGAGATCAGACATGGAACAATGTTTGGTGTACAAACATTTCGTGTGTCTGCATCAATTAGGTTTAATTACTCCGATTTCACGGTTTAGTAACTCGCTCAATGCGAGATTTCTATTAAATTCATACCATGATTATAGCAGATAACGTATAGGGATCGGGGTGTTTGGAGAACGAACTATCTTGAAAAGGTCATAATGGAAGGAAAGGAGTCTACGTCGATGCAGTACTTCCGTGTAGGTGGTAGACGATTCTCACAGTTTCTAATAAACGGTGTACACCACACAGATCACCGCGGAATAGACACTCGATATCATTTGTTAGGGAGACGCAGATTACTGTAATTCATAAAGAATGCTATGTGTAAGTTTAACTGATAGAATGTAAACAGTATTGTTTTCCACTTCCTTCTCTATGCAAGGGGAAGGGGCCGCAACGGCGGCACATTTATTCAGCAGTGTGTGACACGCATTTCGGATTGTATCCGGTCCATGTCTGTTTTCTGATTCAAACTTTTATCATCAACTTATGGGTCTCGGTCTTCGGAGTCTAACAATACCTCCCTCGTAGCACTAAGTGAAATAATAACGAAATCAGGTTTTCCAGTTCAAATTCAAAGTTGAGTGGTTTGCATGTTATGCTTGTCTATCGGTTTCCCCATATAAGTCTATGGAAAATTTTTAACACGGGATTTCTCATAGAGAAATGTTTTTCATTATTACTTTTTTATTTCTAAATCAATCTTTACGATCGAGGTGTCTTCGTAGTCGTCTTGACCAGACGCGTATAATGATTTGTTACGGTTTTAGAACTAGTAGTTTGCTCCGAATCCAACCTAAATCATCCCCGTGTTAAGTCGGAGACATTTTCAATTACCTCTTCCAGCCGTCAAATCTTTAATTTTGGATGGATCCACGAAGTATCTACGTGTTCGAACGAACGAGTACTATCCTATGCTAATCATCCACGCGATGACTGAGTGGTTCACCCTGTAGGTCCATAAAATTTACTTGATGGGAGATAACTCTAGCGGTTCATCCAATCATCTATGTACTACTACTAGCACCGTTCGATGCCTCTCTTTTGGCCGGACTTTATGGTATATCAAACATCACTTTCGGTTAAGTTATCGGTTGCCGGGGCGCGATTCGCCTTTCCGTCCGTTCGCGGACTTCCCTACTATCAGGGGGTACCCAACTTTGAACCTGGATTTTCAGCTATTATTAGACTTAGAAATTCTCTTCGGGTATTCCCACTTCCGAGACATCTCCCTCTCTGTGACGCCACTTCCCGTGACCTTTGATTTCATGAATACTTTTACATCTCACCATTTACTTCTCATTGCATACCATAATTATCTTGACCTAATATATGTATTTTTGCCCTTAAATAAATTATATTTTATGTCTTGTGCCACAATGGCTAAAGTGTATTAACTGATTGGTCACGTAGTATAAGTTATGTTTGATGGGGATATCAAGAGCCTATAATTGAATGATAAAATATATACAATTTTAAAGTGGCTTGCCTCAGATTTAAAGTTATACATGCGGACAGATGGTTTGTGTGGTCTATGTGAGAGCATGTGGAGAGTGTGCATGGGCGTGTATATATAGAGGTGTTGTGAGAGTTTTATATTAGACAGAATTGGCAAAACAGATGTGAAGTAATCATGGTCATAACTGGAGCTGTCGCAACAAAAAATATTTTTCCAAAGTATGATGATGTAACAAATGTACTGCGAGTAGAAATCTTTACTTATATAACGAACACCGAGTGAAAAAAAATAATTGAAGAGAGTCTTTTTAAGTATATAATTTAGTTGTCTTTCGGCAAATTTTGTTATTTGTCATTTAAAGAAAGAAACAAATATGTAAATAATTAAGGATGATTTTTTAAATTATTTTTTTTAATTATTAATGACTATTTGAATTATATAAATACATATATTAACATAATTGATGTTAAACATTAATAAAGACATTAATAACATCAGGAGGGTCTGGGGTATCCAAGTGGTCTAAATCAGAGACATGGAATGGTACTTTAAATCTGCTGTCTACCTCTGCCTGTTATTGCGCAATTAAATGCATGTAAATATTTTGAATTGTACTTTTGGGCTTGTGGCCCTATATACTTTCGTAATAAAGATATATGTTTAATTGTTTTGTACTGCTTCCATACCTGTCAGTGTTGTTTTTATATCATATTATAACAGCCCGTCACCTTCTACCCATTCCATTTATGTTCTTTTAACTTCAGACTTGATTATATCTATTACACTTTTTGGTCTAGATTTCCCCTTTATACGATACTCTTCCTAAGGGTTTGACTTACTCACGAGCCGTTCTCGTTTCCACTTGGAATTTTGTGTGCTGACGCTTAACTTTAGAGGAAAAATGTTACACATGCACTCGTCAAAGGCGCGTGATCTCCCGTATATACGTTCGCTACGCCCCTAATCTTAAATCTTGGATCTGCCCCGGCTTCACATCTCAAGGTGACAATATTTAGTTTTACTTGACAGAATAGGAAATTGAGAGTATATTCCACTAGATTTAGAAGTGTACAAGCTTTATTTAAATCTGACGAGGAATATATTCTGTACAACTGTGACAAATTTATATATCTAGCGTTTAAGATAGGGAGAATTTTCTAACTTTGGAGTAAGTGAGATTACGAGTGTTTGGCTACACAAAATTGATAAATCTTCTGTGTGTTATATGTATTATACATATGCGCACCATTTGAATTCGTATATATAGGCATATGGCCTTGCATACTGAATAATAAACTATATATAGACACTGAAAGTGAAGGTTCTAGTCAGGATTTTCTCCTCTACCCTCGTTGGGTGCTTTTCAATGTAATGTGAATGTTTCAAGTGTTTTATTCAAGCAACAGATTCCACTACTCCGTTTTAAACATATGAAATAATTGTCAAAATATTTTAAAATGTAAAATTTGATTTAATGTTGCGTGTTCTTTTGTTAAAAAAAAAACCAACTGCTTTTTAGTAAGGACTTTCACCACTAAGAATTTACGTAATTAGAATTGAAACCGCTAAATGTTACCCATGGAGCTACAGTGTACACGTGGCCTTGCAGCATCGTGTACCATGTATCTTGTCATTTCGTTCCAATTTCAATTTGTCACAAGTTGTTTTTTTTAGCAATTTGTTGTCAATATGTTGGTTAGTTCATCCCAAGATTATGATGTTATTACGGAAATTAAATAATTATATAATAAATAAAAAATCATTTCAGTGTACCCGTATATAATCAAAGGTGGGACGAATCCGATTTAGAACGAAATGACGAATACAAAACCACGTCTTCATTGGAAGAGTGATAAAGAGACACACCCCACACCAGTGTAAAGGGACACACCTTACATTATCAACTCGTCTGGAAACAATTAGGCAGCCACAAAAACATTCATAGCAGTCCATATAACAAACTAAAAACTTTAAAAATATCAAATTAACAATTTTTTCTTCAATTATTATTTAATATGTTTTATATTTATAGAATGACAACACATTTCCATTCGAAACACGAAATTTTATTTATGTACCATTTACATTTACCTAAGACAATTACACGCAAAATGCATATTTAAAATTTCTATAGATTCTAATACAAAAGAATACAAACTTAAGGTATGTATTACGAATGTTTCAAACTTTCAAAATCTTCGGAATGATACGCCTTTCAAATATCTACGCCAAGTGAATTTCATATTTAATGTTCATTCTAGATAGAACCATCAGTGCCACGCCAGATAGGAGGGCAACAAAACCGCGACAACTACGCCATACAAGACCACAGCCAGTATTGGAAAGTGGCGATGTATTATGTATTCATAGACCATTTACTTCAAGAAATGGATGCTCGCATTCTGAAAAACGAAGACCGTTATCGAGGGCAAATGTTTGTTCCATCGAATGTACGGGATATATATTTCGAGGCGATTTATGCAGAACATTCCCTTTACCTTGTTGATTCCATAGACGTTTTACGTCAGGAAGTAAAACGTTGGATTACACGGTGGACAGTGATTGAAGCAGAGGACAGACATATCATATTATGCTATAACTAAATCAAACAAGAATACCAGGGGCAAAAAGCCCATATTCTGATTTTTATCAAAATTTATCTAGTTCTGAATATTTTGAGATCGATTCTGAATGTCATAAAATAAATAACTATTTTCTTAAACGGCAACTTAAGGAGATTTTACTTTAGTTTGCATAGCATTAGATATATATATGTATTGACTCGTGTGCATTTGTTTTTATGTCTTTTCAGATGTGTTAAATGACTCCTGGATAACTGGGATGCATTGAAAGTGTACTTCAAAGCCCAGAAAGACTAGCAAGATGCTTAAAATAAACCAATGCCGACAAAAACCTCTTCCTAGGATAGTGGTAACCCCATTGAAGGCATTACGAGCCCTAAGGGCAACGGTAAGGTCTCTGTGGACCCAGATCACACAAAGAGTGACAGAACAAACCCTATGGACAATGGTAACTCTTAGGAAAAATTCAAGCTCTAAGGTTGTGTTTGAAAAGGTCTATATGGAGCCTTCATATGCTCAGAAGAAAGTAGAAACCATTCTCAAGTTTGTGAGATCACCCACTAACAAATTATGTGTTGTTCTTGAGCTACACCCTCAAAGTGTATTTGGAAAAAATTATAAAATACTGTCCGACTACTGACAGGGCTTGAAGGGGGTAAACAGGTCCGAGACCTTCGACACTGACGGACACGCTTGACAGGACAAATAGGGATTTTATCGAAATAATTAGTGTAATGTGCGTGCTTTTAACGATGCCACCAACCTCGGCATCTTGTTAAAGATCTTTTAGCGCCAGAATAAATTCTTATCTCCGATCTACAATGACCGGAGAGACTCAGACTTTCTTCATACACCGGGATGAGTAGAGTTGAGTAATGGTGTTTAACTTCCAAGTCAAGAATATTTCACTTATATCGAAACGTCGCCAGCTATAGGCGAAAGTGCAGAAATTTTGCCTGTGCATTGCGCTGATGGCATTATACAGCAGGGTTCTTTAGCGTGCCAAGCCCACAGTTACACGAGACCGTGTTTATTTCAAGTTAGATTCCGACAGAACCGTGACTTTCATTCATAATGCCGAGTGCTTGGCGAAAGAAGTTACTACCCACATTCTTGGGTCAGACCAGGTCTGGGGTTCGAACTAACAACCTCCCACTTACGGAGCGAGCACTATACCAACTGAGCTACCACTGAAGTGCTACACCGGAGATGTGGACAAAATCATAAACATTTTTGGAACATCTAAAGGAAGGCATATGGTTTTTAACTACTGAAATTTGATGTACAAAATATGTCCATTGATGTGGTTTAATTATTTTTATAGCCGGGCCCTTACCTTCCTACTTATCATTGCGTTTTAGTTTTCATTATATTTACATATATATGCAAAAATATCAGGAACACGAAAGGAGGCCCTAGGATAGACGAAATTGAATGTCTATAGACGAAATTGAATGTCTAAAGTGCGGGAATTTCCGTACTTTTATCTCTCAAAATTGCAAAAAGGTCAGGAACACGAAAGGAGGCCCTAGGATAGACGAAATTAAATGTCTAAAGGGCGGAAATTTCCGTACTTTTATCTCAAAATTCCAAAATTTTTTGAGGGAGCATGCCCAAGACCCCTAGCAAATCGCGCCTTCTTCCCATATACCACCAAGCCTACACATGCCTTTTAAGTTGCTACGCCTCCATTTAATAAAAATATCTATTTATGACGATTTTCATTTTTACCATTCACGATTTCATTGACTGCGAGCCCGTTATATCTGACGATCTACAGTGCTACCCGACTGTACTGTCCTAACACAGTAAGTATAACCAGAATAGGATATCAGTAGATCAACTTTATTTGGCACTGTGCATTATGGTATGTAATAAGTGGTAAAAAGCTACAAATACACAAAACTGGGACTGATCAGAATCAACATACATAATGGTACATGTCTAAAACAATGCATGTAAATATGTAACAGCTCGATATAAGTGACTAAGTAACAGCTTGATATAAGTGACTAAGTAAATATGCCAAACCAATACAACTAGCAATGCTGGATGGCAACAGGTAACAATGATTACAACATGGTATTACAATACATATACTATGTACAAATGTCTATAGCTTGTATGTAGCATGATGAAGGGAACTTGCTATTTATGATTATAGCAATAAATCCACATAACACAATTTATGGACATGTAAGCATAACATGCGAGTGATGTGGCTGACCAAGTACATGAAATGCATGTAAATAAGTATACGTGTGTGGCATATAAGCAGTGTGAAATAGGTTCTGAACTGATATAAGTATGTATCGGACATGATCTCAATATGAAAATAGCTAATACACACCACGTGTTCAATCAATCAGAGTCAGAGATGCTGACAAAAATATGCAGTATAACCAAAAAAAATGCACTATCTGTGTATGCAATTATAACATATAGTAAGGGATACAAATAATAAACCTACATTGTGACCTGACAAAGTGTTGGCACTCAAAAACGTTAATGTAAACTAGAAACTTCTAAAACTGCACATGTAAATAAACCGCCATCTGTTCTGTCCTGTTCTATTAAATCCCTCCAGTATTGGAGCAACCTTCGTTAGCATGAAACAAGAACGACTAAAATAAACAGATTAATAAAGGGAGATAATACAAAATTTTCAAAATTAATGTTTAAAGAGAGGTAACTCTCATAAACTATTAAATGTAACAGTACACCGACTTATGAACTTAATATTTGGCCAGAATGTGTAAAATATCAAATTTTAATATAAAAATATATATGGATTTGTAGCGAATTTATATAGTCACTATGATATTTACTACAGTTTATATTCTTGAAGTTAAAATCACCAACTATGATGATATGCGAATATTGTTTTTATTTATTGGTATAAAAATTTTTCTATCTCGGGGATAGCGTCTTTTTCCACTGTTTGAGCTTCTAAACACATTGGTGTAATTTTCAAACTTAACAACTTCATTGCTTATAAATGCATTGATTTTAATTCTTTAGATGGTATGTTGTTACGTATATATATGTTACAATTCCCCGAAAAGAGCTCGTGTCCGATACATGAATTTAAAAAGTTGCTTTTTAATAAATTGTCTAGGAAATAAAATAATTACCAAAACTGGTTTATTTATGAATTCATCAGCTGCGAAGCTGATCAACTTAATGCAATTTGATTAAACGGACTAAGCTATAGTTTCTTTAAAAAAAATATAAACCAAGGATGTGTATACAAAATGCGCACACGGACTTGCGTTTAAAAGTCAACAGGACTACATATTCAAATTTGCAATAAAATAATCAACCTTATGCAACTAAATGCATTTGATACCAATTCTGAAAATGATCTGTTCATTGATTTCTGTTTTAAACACAACTGTTCCTGATGTCTTAAAATTTTGTTGCAGGTCATTTCAGCATTAAACATAAATAATGATGCGTCATTTAAACAAGGTACCAAAATTCTTGCTGAATACAGCCTGGTCAAATTAATATTAAAGTGCTAAACTTATAATGCAAGTCAGTTCAACATAAATAATACAAATACAAAACTCCTGCTTAATACAACTTGCTCAAACAATATGAAAGTGCTAATCAATAAAAACAGCTTTGCCAAATTATGAGATGTTAAACTGATTGCAATTACTCCTAAACATTTTTCGATATGGAGAAGTGTCCATTCCAAAAATAAATACCTAATACAAATGTATCAACCTTTGTGTAATAGATCTTAACATTACATGAATATTATAAAAAAAAGTCTTGGAGAGCTTATTTCAAATATGGTCGTACATAATATAATTCTGATCTAAAATCACCAGAAAATAAAAAAAATACATACTAGAATTTTGCTGACTGTTAAAGCGATATTATATTGACAATAACAAAAATCACCAGAAAAAAAACATACTAGAATTTTGCTGACTGTTAAAGCGATATTATATTGACAATAACAAAAATCACCAGAAAAAAACATACTAGAATTTTGCTGACTGTTAAAGCGATATTATATTGACAATAACAAAAATCACCAGAAGAAAAACATACTAGAATTTTGCTGACTGTTAAAGCATTATATTGAAAAAAAAATAAAATGGTTGTACTCGCCCAAAATACATGAAATGCCTCAACCAAGTCACGTGGAAGAAGAGTAAGCGTCAGTTTATTGGTCACTTACAGACCAAGACACTTATTGTAGTTTCGTTTCATTTATAATTGCACATCTGTTTTACAATCTTTAGTGGATACAGGAATTTGAAATATTTCTTAACCTTTGTGTAAATGTGCAAACAAAAACACATAATAGTCAATTATTCAATGACATTTTACATGTCTTTATTTCCAGTAACTGTGTCTGAAATGTATTTTCTAAACCTACATTGACGTAGGTACCCACCACCACATTCTGTAAGCAAATAAAATCCCCAGTTTAAACTGGGAAGACGCTTAATTCCCTCCACAAAGCCATCTTGCATGTTTTTGTTTCATCTGATTCCCTCCACAATGCCACAATACATGTTGCGGTTTCATCCTTTAAGGTTACTGTTGTATTATTATTATATTGAATATAAGACTATATAAAACTAAGCTAGTTTAATATACGTCTGAACTACACTATGTACATTATGCAGTTACCAAGAACAGCTGACTGCATGAGAATACATGTAATGTTAACTTTACCATGACAGAGCTGACTGGTATAATTAGAAGATTGATAAGTTTCTGTTACAGTATCTAATGATTATATTTAGAGTTCATGGGAGGTTAACTTCAGATGCTGATAAAAATAAGTTGAAAAAATTCTGATATAAAACACATGTCCAAAATCAAAATCATAACAGTTACATTTTTTAACTTTACAGAACTCCCTCCTATCTGTCTTAAGTACAGAAGAGGATAGATCTCCTTTCCCTCCTTGAGAATAGCCTCTCCAACTACTACTGCTGGCCCTTTAAAGATTTCGGTGACACTGGTTATGACCAGAAATATCTTTGAACTTCTCTGCTCAATCCGTAGAATGTAGCCTTTAAGGAACACGCAGGAGACCTTCCCTCTGCAGGTCATACACATTGGCTGATTGCCCCTATGCTATCAGCTAAAGCGATTGGCAAAAATTATTTCTTCACTTCATTCTTCATTTGCCATGTATGACGTTTTTGGTCCTATCGTAATAACTTTCACCCTGAGAGGCATCTGATAAGGCTTGTCATTTTTTAGCTTTAAATCGGCAATGTTTGACATCATACTTAAATTAAGAACAAACAATTGTCATAAGTATTGATAACCATTATCTTACTAAGTAAAAATACATCGTTACTGTTATAGAGCTAAGAAAATGCAATACATTGAACACATACAAAATACAATGTTTATTGGTTTTAAAAAATTCAACCTCTCTACTGACAAAAGAATTTTAAAGGTTTCACTTTGAGCTGGAAATGAAATATGCAGGCGTATGATCAGAAAAATATGATTCTAAAGTTCAACTCTCTCTCTCTAAATATATATATATTCTGTGTATCTTATGTCTGTTCTGTTTAGCATAACCTGTCCCCTTTATACCAATGTGACGTATATTTTCATTATATCATATATCCTTTTAAACTAATTTTCTTGAAATTCATAAAGCTGACCTAGTAGTGAACAAAACAAGATAAGAAAAACAAAAATCTTGTTGATCACCTCTGTGACAACAGTAGGGTACCTGATACTATAGACCTTAAAATAACATTATCATTAACATGACGACTAATTCCAAATATTTCATCTATTTTGCACCTAGCATAATAAGGCTTTAAAAAGTGCAAATTTATCTCTTTATGATACCTTAGAATTGTTCTTCAAAACAAGTAGCCAATCACGTCCGATTTTTATTCTGACCACTTAATGAAACATTTTGTTCACCGTAAAAAAGCCATTAATCGTAGACACGACTGCACTTGATGAAGGCTGTTCCCATTGTCCAAACCTATTATCCAAGAATTGTTCTCCAAGAAAAGTAACCAATCACAGTTTGATTTTTATTCTGACCACTTAATGAAACATTTCTTTTTACCGTAAAAAGTCGTCTATCGTAGACACGACTGCACTTGATGAAGGCTGTTGCTATTGTCCAAGTCTATTTATATAATTATACATTATGTGGCTTCCTATCATTTAAAATACCAAACTAATTCACTGTTAAAGATGTCTTGTTCCAGTGTTTACATCGTGTCTGATATGTCCAGGAACAAGTACAGGTCAACACTTGAATACTACACGAAAAGTTGTGTATATACTAAGACATACTGAGTATAAGACAGGAAGTTATTGATTTTCACAATTTTATTCTTTTATTCTAAATTGCATCACTTTAGTACCTAATGTGTCCACCACCAGTATTTATAATCTCATTGCAACGCCTAGCCTAGGAAAGCTAAGAATTAAGTTTGTAATTTTGTTCGCGGAATTCTGTCCCATTGCTGTAATGAGCATTCGTTAACCGTTTTTAGGGCATTCTGACCCTCCATTATTCGTTGTTTGAGACGAGGTTTAAATCTGGAGACTTCGTTGGACACTACATCCGTTCTGCAGTTTCATCCTGCAAGTATTCATTAATAACTCTTACTCTATGCGGATGTGCATTGTCATCCATTAGAAAATTAGCAACTGCGTACGGTCTATCCATTAATAGAAAATTAGCAACTGCGTACGGTCTAATAAAATGTTCTAAGATTTCATCTCGATATCGCAGACCAGTAAGGATACTGTTTCAAATCGCGAAAAGATTAGTACGCCCTTGCAAACTTGAGCCACCCCAGACAAGTACATATCCCTCCCCCTCTAAAACGATCGTGTTCACTAATACAGCGGTCTTTAAATTGTTCATTTTTAATTTTCAAGTTGACGCCTATTCCAGTTTGGACCTTTGAACCCATGACCTTATTCTATACATTAAAATGAGCGTTGCATCAATACCAACAATATTCCAATATACATGTTTATGCAAGTAGTTTCTAGTTTTTGAGATAATGAACCGTTTCAGTTTTATTTCGCGTCTGTACTTTGAACCATGACCTTAATCTATACATCAAAATGACCGTTGCATCAAAACCAACAATATTTCAATATACATGCCTATGTAAAAAGTTTATAGTTTTCGAGATAAAGAACAATTTCGGTATTGTTTTGCTTCTGTGACCTTGACCGTTGGACCCGTGACCTTTTTCTATACATCAAAATGTTCGTTGTATCTACAAGTCTTATATACATGCTTATACAAAAAGTTTAAAGTTTTCAAGATAATTAACCATTTTGGTATTGTTTCGCATCTGTGACCTTGACCTTTGAACACATGACCTTAATCTATACATCAAAATGATCGTTACATCAATACCAACAATATTCTAATATACATGTCTATACAAAAAGTTTATATATAGTTTTCCAGATAATAAATAAAATCAAGACAGGTAAAAAATAGGTCATGCCCTTCACAACTGACCTTGAACCCATTTTGAAGGTAATTACAAGAATATGTTAAAACTGAAAACCCCATGTCATTATTTAATCAAATAGTCAAGTTATAACAATTTAAACCTATTTTACGATTTTTGCAATATTAAACGCAAAAATGTGTTACCTATTTTTTGTCAGAATTCCATGAAATGTACAAACTTAGAGGCTAAGACCATCTAGAAGCCAAATATCAAATCAGATTTTGCCTCCAATGACTGGTTTTGAAGAAGATTTTTTTTTAGGTTTTTTCAATTTTTAGTAACGTCAGCCATTTTGGATATCTAATCGCCATGATTTGTACAATCTACAGTCAGACTCTAGCATGGACCTTGTACATCAAATTAGGTTTCAAAAGGCCTGGTAGTTTCAGAGTTTTTGCTGTTCACGGACGCACGCACGCATCATGCCAATATAAAAACGGTAAGCCAAGATGCACATAACTGGTGCTGAACAGGAATTTTATACAGATTCCAAATAAAACTATACTGGAGATACAAACGAAATGTTGGAGTTTTTGATAGATAACATTTTGTTGTGCTTGATATATGCGTTTGGTAAGATCGTCTCCAAAAAGTGAATGTGTAAATGATTGGTCATTGTTACATAATTTTTGATATGGCGTAGCAAAACAAACCGGAAACCACTATTTGGGACATTGGAAATCCCCATATTTGCAGCGGCCAACAATCGTAAGCCGTCTTTCCCCGTCTTGTCGTTTTCTTTGATATCTACTGGATGTTTCTCCTTTTTTGACATATACAGACTGCGTGTACTTTTGCACAAGGGGATCATACCTTTTAATAAAGTCCATGAATCTTTTGTTAACCGCACGTCTCGATTGAATCCGTAAAGCGGCTTCCGCCCATATTTCCGAGTTAACCCTTGGTGTTGTTAAATTCTGTATATTTTTCGGCTTATTATACAACTTTTTTGCCTCCTTTCACTTTGCGATTGCAATATTTGATCTGCTTCTCCGTCCGAGCACATTTTATTCATAAGTTTATCAAACGCATCCGTCGTCGATCCCTCGCCGAGGTTACTTTTTTTTCTGCGGCCATCATCGTTATTGTCACGTGATTTTAGATGAAGTTGATTGGGTCTCGCTACATTCCCTTTTCTTGCCATGCTTTGTCTCATTAGCAGTTGCATTGTTTTCAGATTTAGTGGAATGTGTTAAGGATTTTATTGTCTTTATTAGCTCTATTTGCGATTCTAGGAGCATTTTGAACATATCATTTGTACCTTTTGTATCTATATCGGAGATGTCCTCGGTCATGTTGACCTGTCCTTTGTTCTGTCTGGCCACCCGAGATGAAAGTTTTTAACACCTTGAAATCCAATTCTTCTCCTGAAGGCTCAGAATAAATTACCTGGCCTTCTTGGTTCACGGCATCAAAACTGTTCTTGGAACTTTTTCGTCGGACATGTTTAAAACCTCACTGAAGAATATCCACCTTTTCCAACAATGACGGCAAACGGCATACGCTGACCACTTAGGATGGTGATTGCATTTTGTGGCAAGTCACAAAAATCCACTTTTCAATTCTAAAATTAACTATCTAAAAACGTGTTGTTTTCATCAATGAACAAAAGCGTACTGAAGCGGACACGCATGCGTCATCTCTCACGGGCCCCTTATTATCATGATTGTAGTTCCCTTGGTCTAAAATAAAATATGTATTTACAATATTTTTTGAAGTGGTTTAAGACCCAGTGGAAATTTGTTTTACACAAATGAGATTTAAACCTAGGTGGTCGGAGGTACTGTGATCCATCATCGCTTACTCGGTCACTAAGGCCCTCGCACATTCATGTAAAATTCATTATAAAAATTATACACAAGAAAACACTTGTTTCATACAGCATGTTACACGATAAGGATTTACAAAGCAATCGTGTGTTTATTTCAAGGATAATTGACCAATTAAACAAACCTTGCACTGAAAGGTGCAGTTTGATTATAATTCTGTCAATCAACATCACTGAGGGATCAATATGAGATGACGTCAGGTCACGTGATACTTCAGACTTTAGAGAGATGTTATGAATGCATTGAAAAAATTTTTAATCATAAAACGTCTTGGGTGGGATGATGTTAATCAAAAAAGGGTGGGCATATTGATCCCTCAGTGATGTTGATTGACAGAATTATAATCAAACTGCACCTTTCAGTGCAAGGTTTGTTTAATTGGTCAATTCTGTCAATCAACCACTGAGGAATCAATTATGAGATTTTAGAGTCAATGCATAAATAACATAATAATAAAGTATGATGATATCATATAAGAACAGTAGTTGTTATTAAAAATTAAAAAATTAAAAACTGATTTGTTTTATTAACATCTATTAACAAACATGTATACAAATTAATAACACATTCATTTAGTACATTTCAGGTTGAATATTCATGTAACAGTAAAGTACCAAAATTGGTGTCATTAGATGTAGTAATTGGTTTTTGTTTGTTTTTATTGTAAAACCGACGAAACACACAATCAGATGACCATCCAGCAGTTTTCAATAAAATGTGAATTGGCGTGTTTTTTTATGTAAGGCAGATGTTGATGCTGCTCTTGTACTATGTGCACCATAAGTGTTTATGTCTATACCAGCCGCCGATAAAACAGTTTTTATCCATGAACCAATCGTACTTTTACAAACAGGTTTATGTGGAGAAACTGTACTTAAAAACAATTCACATTTCCCTTTACGAATGGTTTTGGTTCTACATAAATATTCTTTTAAAGTTTGAACAACACATAAACCTGAATCTAATTCATATGCATGAAAAAGAAGAGGTTCTAAGTGATTTCCGGGTTTTGATTGTTTCAATATATCCCCAAATTGAATTTTTACAACAGTGTTGTTATTGAGAAAATGAATGTTATTAATATTGATTAGGTGTAATGTTTGAGTTCTTTGTCCAGAAAGTAAAGCCAACAATGTAACAAGTTTATAAGTAAGAAACTTAAAAGATAATGTATTTACTGGAACTAGTGTTTTCAAATATGACAATACCACACGTACATCCCAAATATCTTTATACTTAGGGAATGTTGGACGTTGACGAAAAACACCTTTCATAAATCTACGTATGAGAATGTTTTCTCCTACCGGGGAGGAATTCCCACATAATTCCCACAAAGCAGAGATTGCACTTTTCGCAGTATTAATGGTGCTATACTTTAATCCTTTGTTAAACAGATCAGTCAAGAAAATGAGTAAATTATTTATAGAAATTTCAGTGGGATCAATTTCCCTCTGGACACAAAAACACATCCATCTCTGGAAATATGTCCGATATTGGTTCTTGGTAGCCTCGCTCCAGGAATCGATGATAATGTAGCTAGTGTCTTCTGGTATTTCCTGGCCACAGAGTCTGTCCCAGACAAGCGGAATGCTCCTAGACGGAGTGTTTTGATAGGATGTATTTTTTCTAAGTTGGTTGGTAGATGAAGTAATTTCTGTTTGTTTGGTAATAGGTAACAATTTCCCGAAACCATTTCCAAAAGTCTGGTAAACCATGACTGTGTCGTCCAAATTGGAGCTATCATTACCATTTCTGCTTTGTCTTGGTGAACTTTTGTCAACACATGACCAATCATACTGAAAGGAGGAAATGAATAGCATAAAAAATAATTGTTCCAGTTGATTGAAAATGCATCAACAGCCACAGAATTTGGGTCGGGTATATACGAAACATACACTGGTAATTGAGTATTAAGACGTGATGCAAATAAATCAATGTGCATTTTACCGAATTGTCCTTCAAGTTGTTTGAATATTGTGGAATTTAACATCCATTCCATATCGTCATTTAAATGTCTTGAGAGATAATCAGCCTCAACATTGTGTTTTCCCGGTAAATGGAAAACAGACAACCATATATTGCGCTCCTTACACCAGAGCCATAATTGCCGTGTTAGTGTATTTAGGGCTGGCTTTCGGCCTCCCATTTTTGACACATATTGAACCGCCACTGAATTATCCATTAATAACTTAATGTGAATATTCTGAAAAGAGGAGCATAAACTTTTAAGTCCAAGAAAAGCAGCTTTAAGTTCCAAAAAATTAATATGAAATTTCTGCTCTTCATAGGACCAATGACCACCTGTTTTGCGAGTGTCCTCTTGCAATAATGCACCCCAGCCAAAATTTGAACTGTCGGTAATTAGTGTCACAGTAGGGTTTCCCATTGAAACAGGTTTAGAAACGAGATGAATATTATCAACCCACCACTGTAGTTGAGTTTTAGTTTCTCTAGAGAGCAATACTTTTGCTGAAAAATCACCTTTATTTTCTTTAAGAAGGAAATCTTTTTCCAATTCCAAACTTTTGTAAAAAATTGGGGCATATAATACCCCTGCTTCACTAGCAACCATTTTTCCTATAACCTGAGCTAATTCCCTAATAGACACGTGATGTTTTTGTATTAAGTCAGCTGCTTGATTGGCTAAATTAGATGCCTTTTCTTTTGTAAGGCGAATAGTCATTAATTTGGAATTCAACACAAAACCTAAAAACACTATTTCTTGTGTCGGAATAAACACCGATTTTTTCGGGTGGATAGTGAAACCCAGTTTATCCAATGCAGTAGTAGTTTGAAGAACATTATCTGCACAACTTTGATAAGTCTCGCCAAGCAACAGACTATCATCAATATAAACAATATTAGTATGTCCAAATTTCCGTAAATGAGAAAAAATTGGCTTGAGAAGTTTTGTGAAAATGCGAGGGGATGAAGCTAAACCCTGTGGTAAACATGTAAATTGGTAAGTGGTATCATTCCAAGAAAACTTTAAGTATTTTCTATCACTTTTGCAAACATTAACAGAGAAATATGCGTCCTTCAAGTCCACTGATGCAAACCAACACTGTGGTTTAATTAAGTTTATGGCAGTTTTAATGGTATCCATTTTGAAATGGTGATATTCAATGTCACAATTAAGTTGTTTCAAGTTTAAAATCAACCTGTGACTACCATCACGTTTAGGACGTAAAAATATGGTGGAAAGATAACCATTATCATGTGGTGAGAGTTCAATAATACCACGTTCCAAAAAACTTGAAATTTCTGAATTCAGTAGCATCTGCTCCTGATCACTAAATACTATCTGATGGGGACTAGAAACTTGTAATGGCAACTGTTGAAGTTCAAGTCTATAACCTACAACCACATCCAAAATCCAACGATCAGAGGTAAATTCTTTCCAGCAATGTAAGTGAGTTGCTATTTTTCCCCCGTAAAAATTTTCGGGTGTATTAATAAATTTCAAATTTCTTAATGCACTTACCCGCGTCTCTTCAATGTCAATGATGGAAGTGCCGTCATTCAAAAGGAGGGTTTTTTCTGCCCTCCCCTCTTTTTCAATAAAAAATGATCTGGTTTATTTGAGTGAGGTTTTTCATGGATATTTTTCTGTGGGCGACCCTGGTAAGGTTTGTGCTGCCAAGTGTGATCTTTGCCTGAAGAAAAACGGTTATATGGATGTGCTCTCTGTGAAGTATTGTAAGAGCGGGACATCTGAGTGCTGCTTTTACTGGCGCTGAATTTACTTGCTAATTGTTTAACTTGTTGCAATTCTTTCATGCTTTTTTCCAAATCGTCGCCCAGTAAAAATTTTCCAACTGGGTTATCATAGGAGCAAAGTTCCCTGTATTTTTCATCCATGTCATTCCTTGCCAAAAATCTGCGTCGAAATGACAAATCACTGAACGCAAACTGCAAAATTTTAAATGAATCATTAGCTAGCGTCAAACAATCATTGACCTGGTCATGAGTAATGCCTTTTCGTTCAACACCCGCCTTAAATAAGGTACTAGTTAAGTGCAACATTGGAATTAGAGATTTGCACAGTAGATTCTGGGTATTTTGCAATTTAGCATCTGCAATTTTTGTTTGCTTCTTTAAAGATGCCCAAGATCCACGATTGTATCTAGGAACAATCAAGTTATCGCAATTCCCAGGGCGGGAATATTTCTCTAAGAGAGGCTTACGTTTTTCATTTCGAATGTGGAGATGTATGCCTTTGTTGACAATAGCGGCCAACCTGTCATCAATATTGTCTCCCGTCTTCTCCGTTTGATCAAAAAATTGGTCCATATCACGTATGGTGTCAGAAATATCTCTATCCTCGTCTAGATGTGCCTGTGTAGTTGAACTTTGTGCTTCACGTAATTTACTTAAGAAATCGTCATCCATATTTCCTGTTTCGCTTTCATTATCCGAATCAGATAAACTGTGAATTCTTTCATGATCATGATCGTCATTTGGTCGACTTACAGTTTCTGAGGATTGTTTGTTAGCCATAGCGAATTGCAAACTCTCAATTGCCTGCGCTTGCTCTTGAAACGCTTTCTGCTGTTGATGTAATAAATCTAAAATCATGCGATTAGAAACATCATTTGTTGACACATTGTCAACTGCCATATTGGATCTCTCGGGATTTTGAGCGAGACTTCCTGTGACGTCATGGGAAACTCCGCCCATCGTGTCGGTCTGATCATGAAGACTGTCAATCACTATAAAATTTGAGGCAGTTTGTCTGCCAACTTCCTTTTCTAAGGGCTTTTGTTTACCCTGAAATGTATTTTTTAAGGGCTTTTGTGTACCCTGCTTTTGGTTTTTTGTACCAAAGAGTTCATCATAGTTCCTGTTCATATCCTCGGCAATAGATGACACAATGTCAATGTTCCTTTGGCTAATCGCCATATTTGACCTGGATATGGTCACTGGTTATGATTATAAACACAGCAACGTGTTTCAATCACGTGTCAGTAACATCAAACAAATACACTAAAAACAATGTAAACATCCGATAAAACTACTCTCATATACTTTCTACATTAAACTAGTAAAACAGATAACAAATAAATGAAAATTAACTGGAGAAAATGATAAACGATGTAATAAGTATCACGGTCCTTTGTCAAACTGAAGTATCACGTGACCTGACGTCATCTCATAATTGATTCCTCAGTGGTTGATTGACAGAATACAGGAGATAGAAGTTGAGCCTAGCTCAAACTTTTGCAGGAAACATTCAGAGAGTTCAGTCAGAAATTAATTATTATAAGCAAAGGTAATCTATAGTATCAGTTAACCCAACTTATTGTCACAGAGGTGATTAACCAGTTTTTTGTTTTACTTGTCTAAAAAATTGGAATTGTATTCCGAAACGGCCGTCTAGTGCTATAAAATTAGAACTGGTATACTAGTAATATGCAATTATCTAGTTTTGTTCACTACTTGGTCAACTTTATGAGTATTATGTAAATAGTTTCAAGTGTATGTATGATATAATGATAAGATATGTGCCACTGTGTGGTATAAAAGGGACAAGTTATGATAAACAAAACAAAAGAATGGACGAAATTTCTTTAGATCTTGAAAATGAAAATAGCAACTCTGAACACGTGTACAAATGCTTTATCGAGTAGAAACATGACCGAAATGAAAGGTCCCACAAGATAAAACACAGAGTTGACCTACCAAAATATTGTGCAAATCATCTCATCTAGGAACACCAACAAGAACTCGGCGGATGTGTGATATTTTCGTCAAGCAGTTAAACTCTTCTTTTACATTTCTATTAAGTGTATTGGTGGGATCACAGAGTTTTTTTAAATGGTTCAGATCTAAGCTTTAGGCAGATATAATTAATATGCTTGAGTATAACCAAAAACAAACTTACTTATTCCTCCTCATGAATGGTGCTTGGACCAAAATTATGAAACCAAAAATGTTTTCAAGATGTTGAAAAGATTACCAAAGAACCAAAATATATTTTAACAAATTAGCTAAGGGGATGCATTGCACGAGGGAGTCTACCTTAGTTTTTGACGAATTTCAAATTTAAGCTAGCAGAAATTAAGATAATAAGTATAGTTCTGACAATAATACACAATTATTACCTACCGAGTTTGTGATATTCTCTGATTTAGGATCTCCTTGCATATTTGTTGTATAGGTTTCTTGTAGTAGAATACTATTAACAACAGCCTTCATCCTTGTCCCTGTCAGAATATTTTTATGATTTGATTTGTGTATACATTTTACTACAATAGTTGGTCTTTCTGATGTGGACCAAAAATTTAATCTGTTTCATATTTGGATATAAAGACACGCTTAGCGTTTGGGAAAGACTAGATCTGGAAGTCTGTCTAGCCTAAGGCAACTGTCTTATATACCAAGTCTTTGTTGTTTATCAAACTATTTGATATTTTTTAAAATGATACATTTAAGCTTATTAGGTGTGCTTGTATTCTATTTATTTCTTGTGTATAATTTTCTCATTTTTAATATTTTAAATGTATATATAAATGATCATAACATTTCAAAAGCTCTTAAATAGGGTTCTATAAGTAACTTATTTTTATTTTGTTGAAAGATTTGTTTCATTTTGAATAATTTGTAATTTTTGCTCTTAATTCAAATTATTTCAAGATATCAACCAATGAAGAAGTTTACCATTTCTAGTTTCTTTGTAACATCTTAACAGCATATTGGCAAAGATTTCCCATTACGGGGATAGCCACTTTTTTTTTAATTATTTGTGGTCATAAAATAGAACATCGACAGGGATGCTCTATTACGTGGTATAGCCACCTTTTATCGTTATCATTTTAGTGTGATGGCCAGTAATATGTTAACATCAAGAAAATATGTTGAAACAAGAGGGCCATGAGGCCCTGAGCGCTCACCTGAGAATAAATTGAATTCTACACATGTTTCAATAATGTCATAAAAACAGTTAATAGAGTTCATTATTAATAAAATGAAATTGACCTAGCTGTTGTCCTGAACATTGTTCTCGACATATTATATGAAAATCGGACAAAAATATAGACTCTAGTTTTCTATGATTTGACATAGTGATCAACTTATTGATCAAACATGACCCATATACGAACTTTGACTTAGCTTTTGTCATGAACATCGTTCTGGACAAATAATGTAAAGATTGGGCTCTAGAATGTTAAAAAGTGTTTTCTATAATTTCAACTAGTGACCTACTTATTGATCAAACATGACTCATATACAAACTTGACCTTGCTTTGGTCATGAAAAATGTTTTGGACAAAAAATATGGACTCTAGAGTGTTAACAAGGTTTTTCTATGATATGACCAAGTGACCTACTTATTGACCCATCATGACCCAGATATCGCTGGGTGCATGCAAAAAGGTCGTAACTCAATTTTTCATATTTTTGAGAAAAAGCCATTTGAAAGTTTGACAGGTTCTGGAAAATCAGGTATCTTAATTAATGAGGATAAATCAATACCAATGTAAAGATGTCAATTCAATGTACAATCTGTGTAGGTTTTGAATTTCTGAAGTGCTAATTAAGAGAGAAAATTAATTATAAAATATTTAAGAATTTTTGGCATGTTCTGTTTGTTTGTTTTAGCACAAGCTAAAAAGTCTTAATTCAAAATAAGATGTTTTTGCTTTTTGCTCAAAAGGACGTAATTACAGATAAGATGTTTTTAATGAAACATTATAACAAACAAACATGATTTATTAAAGCAGAGTTAAAAAAGACTTAAACAATTATAAGACTATAATAATGAAATCATAAAACAACATTTCTTTCTCAGAATGATACAAAACAGACTTATCTCGGATACATATCTATAAAAAACTCTTAATTTCTGTTAAATGAACAGAGAAAAAGTAATAAATGAAATAAAATACCTTTTGTTAAGCAAAACTAGTCCAGTATACCGATATTTTTCAAATCCATTTACACTGTAAAATCAGAAAATCCATCTTTGCTTTCTTGATTTCCACAAAGATTTCAAATTAAAACACTATTAAAAAGTATAAAATCCAGAATTGTTTATAAATTGTCAATAGAAAAAAAGTATTTGTAACTGTAAAACATGGGCTTCGCAATAGTCAATACAAACAAGAGCATGACACAATACAAGAAAATAACAGCCTAATCCTTGTAAATAGCAATCTCCTATGTAAAACACATATATATATATAGTATGTTCCACCTCAGATTCTAGAACATTTGGTTCAGGTAAGTTATCTCGTGTTGATCTTGAAGATGGAAGTCGTTTGTAAAATTCTTCATGGTTTTTGGGGATCACACCAGACTCGCATAAGGACAGCAAAGCTCTTTTTTTTTCTCAGAAATGGCTATTTTCTCATCATACTTATATTTGAGCTGATAATCCGATATGGCAGGTTGTCTTCCCCTCCTTCCTTTGACAAAACCTTCATTCTAATAAACTCAGCTTTATATATCGAATCCAACGTATCTTCATCAAATTTATCCTCTCCCCAGATGCATCAGTTTTTACAAACATTTGTTGTAAAATCTTTAAAGTCCAAAATATCGGTGTACTTGATGGGTACAACAGTGTATGGCTTAGTTTTCCTTGCTAGCCTGATTACTGTGTCATATTGGCAAGGTCCATATATCGATGTTATTTTGTTGGCATGCTCTATAGCTGAATGCATAATGTCCCACTCCATTTGGGTATGTTCACTTTCAAGAATCTTTTGATCAAACATCTGTAGAGTAGGGTGATCATTTACACTTTTCAGTAAAGCTCCTGCAATAAACTTGTTTTGGTTCTGTCCACCGCAAGTGTCTGACCACAGGATAGCATGTTTTGTGACTTGTGGCAAGGACTTCAAACGCAAGTGAAGGCATGTTCTTATCTCACAGGAACCACGCTTTCCCTCAGTTTCAATCCACATGAAGCATGATGCCGACTTATCCCCCAAAGAATATAAAGATAAATTGTAACATGCCAATTTACGTTTGTAATAAAGCTGACTCACTAAACTACATGGGCATGTCAGTACATCCTGCATATCAAATGTTGCAGCATATATCCATTGTTGAATATACTCCGATAGATCCTTATACTTACAGACTCAGTTCCATTTTCTGAACTCTGTTCCCGATATAATCAAAAACAAACATACTAATCCATTTCCGAATCACAATCCAGAAGCAAAGTAAAAACTTTGGAACTAGAGTAGACACGTGAACTTCCACCAGGGAAGTGAGGCCGGGTGCTCCGGAAGCACCTCCTGTTTAGCTAGCTACACCCGCCACGTGTGTAATCAAAATTGTGTGAAAGGAACATGGAACTATGAGACGTCAAATATATCCAAGGCAATCCTGGACACAGAGACATCAAACTTATCAACAATACTGTAATGACGGCTTAAAACTTTTTGAGGGCCTTGATAAGCCTAGGCTTGCACTATCCCTGAGTCAACAATTTATTTGCAAGCAGCCTACTTCGTTGTACAAAGTCCCCGTAGTGGGAACAAGCTGTACCATAGCGTATTAATTGGGAAACAAATACACCATAAGCAGGAGAAGCGGGTATACTGCTGCATAAAAAAGGAAAGTTGGCAATAAAAAAAATGAAGTCATCACGTTTGTCTAAAGTTTCAAATGTAGCCTTTCCTGTGCGTCATAATTCAGGTACAAGTCTAAATATGAAGCAGAACTTGAGGAATCAGTCGTGTCTTTTATTTCAAGCTCACTAGGATAGATGGCATTTACATAGTCTCCAAATTTAGGATTGTTAAGAAACAGAACGTCATCTATATATCTGTATGTTGAGTTGAATGATTTGGCGACAGTTTTCTGCATAAATTCTGCTTCGTAAGAATAAAGAAACAAATCAGCAAGCAATAGTGCACAGTTTGTACCCATTGTTATACTGATTGTTAGCTGAAAAACTATATTACCAAACACAACAAATATGTTATATATCGAAATTCCAACATTTTGTTGATGGTATCTTCAGTATATTTTTGTTTGGAATCCGTATGGTGCTTGACAAAATAACCAGAATCCCTGTTCAGCACCAGATATTTGTATCTTGGATTACCGTTTTTGTAGAAGAAAGACAAGTGAATAATTTCTTTAAGACGTTCTTTCAATTAAGAATGAGGGATTGTGGTGTATAGTGTAGAAAAATCAAATGTTTTTATACTTTTTACATGAGATAAAGTATTAGAAGCAAGATGTTAAAGTAATTCTTTAGAATTTTTGAGAATCCACATTTGGTTGCTTCCAGATGTAGAATTTACTTTTTCTGAATAAGACTGAAGACCATCTTTGACGATTGTCAAAATTTGTGTTAAGAGTTACCGATAATGATTTAGTAGTACATTTAGATGAGCCTGCTATATATCTTTCCTTGTATGGATTTTTATGGAGTTTAGGAATGCAATACAAGTAAGGAAGATCAAGATCTTCCTCTTTAAGATTGATACCGAAAGACTCGAGAACTCCCCTATGGTTGGAAAGAACATCTTTGGTAAAATTAGTTCTAGTAAATGCAGGGTTATTTGATATACTATCTAAACCAAGCTCCTTAATAAGACATTCAAGGTAGAATCTCTTAGAATTGCATATTATACCAGTTTTAATTTCACAGCACTAGATGGCCGTTTCGGAAACGGCCAAACGAGAATAATGTTGTTGGAAGCCTTATCAGATGGGACAACAACATATTTGTTGTGTATGTCTGTTAGAATTGCCTTATACATTTTCTTTATATTAAGATTATGGGCCAGGAATTTTCGCTGTGTTGAACGACGTGTGTAGTGAGATTCTACTGTTGGGAATGATTCAATATGCTTTCTAATTTCTTCAATTTTTGTTTTATTTTTTTATGTTGATTTTCCCCTTTTTTCAGTAGATGTAAAAATCACTTTATCACTGTTCACTAAATCATGATTGATATATTTCTCCCCTTTATCTAATGTGTTCTGAAAAAAAAAACTTTTACATATTCTATTTCCCCTCCGTTTTTAAACAGTTTTTCCATGCACATTTACATATTCTTGTCCCGAATGTCGGAGAGTTTTGCGAACATTCTTCTTCCATTTATTTGGTTGTGCTTTTCTTTGCCTTGTAAATTGTTTTTTGACAGGGGATATATAGATAGCTTGTTTTCTAGGAGTCATGACTGCATTCTCTTTCCTCTTAGATTTGGTTGGTGTCTGGTGCGTGTCTGGTAGAACTGCTGGCCTGTAATGACCAGTAAAACTGTCTGTCTTATCTGAATATGCAATGCTTCCATCATAGTGTTCACATCCAGGGATAGCTACATATGCTAATTTAATTATTTTATTGTCTTATGATGATGTAAGATCAGGTACTATGTCAACATACGGATGAGTAATCCTACTGGAATAAATAGCAACCTTATATTTTGTTACATTAGCCACTGCTAATGGCATGGCATTTGCAATTTCTGATGACCATGCACCATTTTGCCGTAAAGCAGCGATTTCAGAATCTATATCCATTGTGGAAAAATGTACGGCATAATGTTGTTTATTTTCCTCAATGTGGTCACATATAGATTGACGGAAATCCTGAGTAGTGACATTAATATCTAGCTGTTGCAGAACAGCAGGCATGTTACGAGTCGAGTCTTAATCCATTACTTGCTATTAAAGCATTTTGTTTGGCAAGATGAATTTTGCGCCTAAGCTGTGACTGTCTAGCCTCCTTTAAGCTTATTAGCTTTGTCTTTTTAATCATGATAATGTCTGTAGGATTGTGTTTGTTTTTAGCCTTTTTCTGTTAAAGAGGTTTCTTTCGTTTTATAGCTTTCCCTTTCTTCTTCCGTGCACTGGCACAAACATAGAAAATTTCATTGACAATATGGCTTATTGACAAAGGTACAATTCCTTGCTAAATACGGAAGTTTTTTTTATTTGTTCCATCTTCCTCTCTACATGGATTGTAGCACACGCGATTCTTCTAGTTAACTCCACTTCCTGTTTAGAAAATTGTATTTTTGTCTTGAATGGAGGACAATTCAGTTTAACACCAATTTTGTTTAAGTCGGGCTTAATGTGACTGTATGAAACCTTTAACCATTACTGCATCACCTTTGTTTAAAAGTTCATACAGTCCATTTTTCCTGGTTTTTTTTGGTATCGGAGGCAGATCCTCCATATAGATACAGCTCCTGTCATGTTTACACCTACTTAACACTTACAAGTATCGTGTTATTTATAGTGAGAGTGTGTTACGGTTTTGTTTTCGAGAGAAGGAAGGTGTTTGCACAAAGACTTCTGTACAATCAAGAATTACTCTTGTGTCACTAAATTTCTGAAAACACCCAGGGATGTTATTCTGTAATACGTCAAGTGAAGGAAGAAACACTATTTGTTGTAGACACTCATTCATAAATGTAATTCAAGCTGTAAAAACTCTGGATACAGTGGATGCAGACACTTTAAATCTATATGAAAGATCCTGTACTAATAACCTAAGTCTCATTAAAACCAAAACAAACTCATCAATCAGTCTCAATTTTCTGGTTTTGTTTGAAGGATGTCATGTGTCTAATGTTACACACATATCTGCTGCACCATGCTGAACAAATGTGTTAAATAATGCAGAAAATGTAGTGTAGTCTGGCAATCCTGTGTAAAATAGTATATCCTGATTGGAGTCTTTAATATCCTCAATTGTAATATCTGACCTTACAACCTCTGTGCCTTCAATATGAAAAATTAAAAAGTCACAGTACATGTATTTATAAAGTTGAATATTGAATATATATAGTTAAGATTGAATGATGGTGGTTGTTGTTGATGGTGGTGTTGCTGTTTTGTTCATCTGTTCATTCATCATTTCTTTAGTTAATTCACATTTTTGAAAATGCATTCTCTCTGATAATTTCATTTTTGTATTACTGCTAACTATTGTAACAGTTAAAATTTTAAAATGTGAGTATGCATCATATAACCAGAGATAAATTAAGGTTTTCTATGAACATTTTAAACAACTGAAACAATCATGAAATGTCTGTATAGACCATCATGACTGTTTGTAGTGATATTATTATGTACAATTGGGGCTTGAAAGAAAATAATCTTTATGTCTCAGAACTGTCAAGCAGTTTACTTTATTTGTATTACCTGTATCAGTGACACTATGGCTTGTCTGTGATGTCTGGTCTTTAGAATTAACTACAGGTAGTTCATCAGTCTTCAGAGACATTCACTTGTGAATAACTGAAAAATATTACGGTAAAATTATAATTACTGTAAACCGTGTTTTTTTAGCGGCAGTTTTATTTTAGCGCAATTGGCGAGAAGAGTATCAGCGCTAAAATAAAACTGCCGCTAAAATTACAACAAAAAGGGTCAGTACTATACATCGCTGCTGTGACTATAAATGGGTATGGACGTCCGTTAAATGGGTATATAGTCAGTGTTAAAATAATAATAGCTCTGAATTACACTGGTATGGCTTCTATCAATATACCCGCGTCTGATAAGTAATTAGGGATTAATTACCCAGACCCGGTAGACTGACCACCGAGATAGCTGTTAATTACTGGCCATTGTATGTGATACATACAATCTGACAAGTCTCCTTTTCAGGTAATTAATTTTAATTTACCAGTAGTTGGCTTCAACCATTAAAATATTAACAATTATATCAACAAATTAGACCCATTATGCGAAAATTGTTTATTTTTTCTGTGATGTCGGCAACATAATATAAATCCTAATTATTGACCTCTATAATGATCTAAGCGCTGTTATCGGGGATACATCGACATTTGTATTAAAAAACAGTTGGTATTCAAATGAATAAAAACAAAATATGTTATTATTGATTTAAATATTTATTCAGTAAAATGTCTAATCGACGAGAGGGCCAAATTATGATGAAAGCTTTCTGCAGACATCTGTCTGTCTAGTGACTTCCTGGGTCAGTTACGGATATTTCTCTCAGTAAAAGTCAAACAAATAAAAACACAACTACATAGTTATTTTATTATTTTCTTGTAACCTGGCACTCCTTCCCAATTTTTTTGGGCTACAAGTTGTGGGTTTTAGGCGAGAAAATACGGTAATATAAAGAGGTATTAAACAGTTCAGACTGGAATTGATTACGCTAAAATTAAACTGCGCTAGTATGTTTACCAGTCAACAATCGCTAAAATAAGTATGCGCCAATATAAAGCGGTTTACAGTATTGATACTAAAACCGATTACAAATAAATGAAAGCTTCATCTGGCAGCTTTATTTTGTGTCAGACAGCGAATTTGGCCCACAACCTCAAGCTCTTTAGACCACTGAGCTATCAAATAAGTGTGCAATATTTATAATCATCACCACTACCTGGGATCAAAGTTAAAACTGTTTTTGTAACTCCCCCTTCAAATAATTATTTTAATGTTTTTATAAAATAAGCTGTAAACTAATTCATTTATTCCTTATCCAGGGACCTATAAAACTGATTTTCACTTTAATATCTATGTGGCATAGTAGATGCATTATGAGGCCAGGTAGCTCAGATAGTATAGCAACCCGCTAATAGTGGGATGAATCAGGGTTCAAGTCTTAGTTTGGCCACTATATTTTCACTTTGCTGTTACACCCACTTAAAATTGATATATGGAATGACTTGGATAGGTAATTCTGAGGTCAAGGACCACAAAGTCTCGTCTAACGATTTAGCTACTTGTAATTTAAAGATTACTACAATATGCATGTTATTCGAATCTTACCTGTGAAATATGGAAATATATTCCGATTCACTGGTGGTCTTAAAGTCAGGGATTGATTCATCTGAAAGATTTGGTTCAGCTGTTAAGGTTCTCGACGCCGGTTGCTTCCTACTTTTACCAGTAAAATCACTTTTCTTTTGAGTTAGGAACAATATAGGTATCTTATCGGGATGATGCCTTGAAGGACCCACACCATGTGTGAAATGATCAGAACATACCCTGGTATATGTAGTTGCCTTCAAGTTTTTCCTACTTATAGCAATCAACCAGTTGCCTCTAACTGTTCTCGTTTTCGGTAAACGATGAAGTTTTACAGGCATTCCAAACCTCCGAATTTTACCTGGAAAGTTTTAGCAGTTTGGTACTCTACAGTAATCTCGTTAGTTGTTTGTAAAAAACGCTGGCGGAAGTGCCTAGATACCTGCTTACAGGAACGACAACTCTGTTCAAGAACGTTAACATCGTAAGATGCAATGGGCGAAATATATGCGCATTTTTGTTCAATTAACTTTTAGACGTAAAATCGCTATTCTACAGAGGCGACGTCTCGACATAAGTGAAATATTCTTGACTGGGACGTTAAACACAATTACGCAACTCTGCTATACTTCAGACAAATATCAAAAGATTTAATGTTTAATTAGTTAAATAAATATAATGGAACAGCTGATATGGGAGAAATGTTATGTAATCAAAAACAAACATGTTAACGATTTTTTCAAGACACAAAGCAAAAATATTCGATGAAATAAATCGACGTAATTTTTAAATGATATGCACACCTATTTAACCGATGATTACATCGATGAGAAATCAACAGCAGTAATTTATGATTTCTTTGTTATATTAACATACAAGATTATTAGAGAATATATTTGGACACTGCTTATCACTGTGGAAACTGTTCTCTTATTTTTACTGGTTAGACAAGAATAATAAAGTCTGGTACGTATATGTTATTAATAAATTTATGAAATATAGCAAATTTCTTAATACAGTTAAACCTGTCTATAAAGGCAACCCAATGGAACCAATGAAAGTGGCCTTATGAGCAGATAGATGGCCTTTATATACAGGGTAAAATAATATTAATAAAGATCAACTAGGATACAGGCTTTTATAAGTAGGTGGTCCTTATAACCAGGTGTTCCTGATATAAAGATGGCCTAGGAGGTAGGCTTGGCTGTACATTGTAATTTAAGACAAGTTAACGAAGGTTGCAAATTTGATTAGTCAATGCTGGCCTCGGTGTGACCAGAAAAATTAGTAATGTAATGTGAAAAGGTTTGTCAGTCCGCTGTTCTATACGGAAAGGTCTGTCTCCATCATTCCTGAACTAACTGCCAGTATATAACTGAAACTGAAAATAGTGTTCTTCGGCGCTGTAGAATCGGCAATAGTTATTTTACACATTCTATTATATTGAAGGGAAAACACCCTCCCCAATGTATCCCTTGTCCATTTTGCCGGATTGTGTTGACTTTGCACCTACAAGGGATACTTTTTATTCAGCATCATCAATGCAAGATCTTTTTAGTAATGTCAGTGGACATCAAATTTTAAACTTTCTTCTATAATAAAATATAATTGTTTTATCATATATAACCCAGTGTTTTATATATAAATTGTCTGTGATATAACTGGCATTTCAGTAGCAAATTTTATTAAAAACTTATTTATTGTTATTTTTAGTTTTACATTTTATTATTATTGCGTTATTGATACTATTGAATATTTTACTTTTTCTAGCCGCGAATAGCTGCAATATTGCTGATGCGGCTTTAAGCAATAACTCACTCACTCACTGACAAATGCTCAGTTGTATTATTGTAGTTTCTTATTTAGTCGGTGTCTGTAGATGTTCTCCACAAAATCGTTTGTAATAGTTTAGAGAAAATACACAGTCTGATTTATCAGTTCCTAAGGTAAAACAACTTAATTTGCCAGTTTTCAAAACAATTTTGTGGGATTTTGATTTAAGCACGGATTGGTAAGTTTGTATTTTATTAATGAAATGATAATCAAATGATGTAAAAAAAAATTTAAAAACTTAAAATATAACTGGAAAATTTGAAGTTATTCATCAATTGATGACGTGATTTTAATTTGTTTTTAAAGTTGAAATAAAAAGATCGACAGCAATGCATTTTTCAAAATTCTACATTAGAATGAATTATACATCCTGACGTCATATTGACACTTTCGTCATGACAAAGATAAACACTAGACCATGTCAAAGGACTCGCTATGCGGTTAGCTCTAATCAACAAAAAACCACTGCGGTAGCTCAGTTGGTAGAGTGCTCGCTCTGTAGGTGGAGATCGTGGGTTCGATCCCCGGCCGGGTCTGACCCAAGACTTGAAAGTGAGTAGTGATTGTTCTTTCACCAAGCACACGGCATTACGAATAACAAGTTGCGGTTCTTACAAATGGAAACTTAAAATAAACGAGGTCCTGTGTCACGCTTAAGAGCCCTGCTGTATAATGTCATCAGCGCTTAACTTAACTGTAATAGAGGTGGTTACTATAAACGTATTATTTTCGCAGTGTACTAATTTTAGCTAATTACGCGGATATTTCTTAATGTCCTATACCGCGAAAATAAATACACTCGGAATTAAATACGTTTATAGTATTAAAGGTTTGAATCAAATGTTTGACAATTTTTCAGAAATGTATTTATAACAATCATGAGAAGAAGATTAATTGAATTTGGTTTTACAAAATACAAGAATATTAAATTTATCGAGCGGAACCAGCTTTTGGTGAATTTGCAGAAATTGTAATCTTTTTAGTTTCATATTGAAAGCAAAAATATCATTCTTTCAGAAAAAATGTTTCGTCTGCCTGAAACCACTTCCGGTATAATTATTCGAAATGTTATGGATGTTGACGGTTTTTAACTCATTTGGTATTTTTCAAAGTTTTTACTTTGCTTAAAGGTTGTGATTTGGACATGCGTCCACATGTAATTAATTACTGTTGTCTTCCTAGGGTTTGCTCAAGAGACAATATGCCATACCAGTACCAGATGATTTTCTTGGCCTTCTTTATGTCGGTTCGTTTAGGTAGGTAACTTTAAAATTTTATAATAAATCCCTATTGAAATCGAAATTATTTGCTCACGGAATATAAGATATAAGAATTGAATTCCGATATGGCTGTCTATCGCTGTAAAATTAACACCGACATCCCATAGTTCCATGTTCCTTTCACACAGTTTTGATTACACACATGGAGGATGTAGCTAGCTAAAGAAGAGGTGCTAACCCTTCCGAAACATTCGGCCTCACGTCCCTGGTGAAAGTTCGCTTGTCTAATCTGACTTGTCAGTTCCAAAGTTTGATTGTGATTAGGACATATCATGTAATAGGTATTTCTGCTGATGTAATAAACATATCCCAAGGATATCGTCTATAATATGCTACTGTCTAAATGTGTTGCTTTTTAAAATATATAAATCCTCAAGATCTAAGGTATAATCCCTCATCCAAAGTATTTCCTTAGCTAAATACGGTTAAAATATATTTTGACCCTTTGGATCGATGCTTTTAAAAAAATTATTTCTGAATTTTGGTCAAAGCACTACTAAATTGTAATAAATGAGGAATTGTATTCCGAACAACCGTCTATTGCTGTAAAATTAACAGTTATATATGAACGGAATGGAAACCGAATAGTATAAGACAAACGGTTAGAATAGTGAGATCGTCAAACTTATAAAGTTAAAGCATACGTTGGTCACTATAAAACCCCATTTATAAGGTTAAAGCATATTTCATTTTAAGTGTCTTTTTGCGAAATATCGCCATAAACTGCAGGCACGAAAAGGTAGTACACTAACAGTAATTGTACAGGTCAAATGAGGTGCGCCACTTTATGTAGCAAATCAAGATATATGACGTTTTTGTGAAAGGTTGTTACCAATGATCAAATTTATTGCAAACGAAATACACTATTGTTTGCTGATTTGTATGAAGCAGAATTTATGCAGAACATTGTCAATCTGGAAGGAAGGTTGTCAGTCTGTCATCGAATTTTAATTCCGAATACAAGTATATACTAAAGTATATGACGTTCTATCCAATATCAAGCATAAATTTGGAAATTATGGGAATGCATCCATCCTAATAAGCTTGATATTAAAGATATCACTGATATCCCAAGTTCTGCTTCGTATTTTGATTTGTACCTCAAATATGATGCCCATGAAAGGCTACATTGAAGCTACATTTGACAAATGTGACGACTTCAATTTTTTTATTGTCAACTTTTTCATGCAGCAATTTATGTTTTTCTACTTATTCGTTTCACAATTAGTATGCTATATGAGAACACCTTTATACAACGAAGCAAGCTGCTTACAAATAAAGTATTGAAACAGGGATATTGCAAAAATGATTTCCGTTAAAACGTTTTATGACCGTCATCACAATATCGTTGATACGTATGAGGTCTATGTATCCTTAATTATCATGGATAAATTTGATATCCCAAAGTTCATTGTTCCTCTAAATCTCTTTTTTGATTACAGCCGTGGCGGATATAGCTAGCTAAACAGGGGGTGCTTACCCTTTCGGAACACTCAGATTTCCCGGTGAATGTTGCTTCTTGGATTCAAATATTGAAAATTTCACTATGATTTGGGGACTCTGATAATTTAAAATTAGCAAGCACATGACAGCACTAGTCGGCCGTTTGGAAATTCAATTCCCCATCAGTAGTGCTTGGACCAAACTTATGAAACCAAAACTTTTTTCCAAGATGTTGAAAAGAAATCCAAAAGACCATAATATATTTTACCAACATCAGCTAGGATAAAAATTAATATGTATTAAGGTATTTTTTATTGATGTTTATTATTGTAAAGTTTTTTTTAATTTGCGGAACAGGGGCGACGAAAGATCTGACTGGCCTTAGTAGATACTCGATGACAAAGCATTATATAGGAATGCTGCCGCTTGAAGAGACCATTATTTCAACAGAAGCATATGCTTATAGAGCAAAGCAAATATCCGATGAGCATACATCTGTGGCTTGGTTTGAAGAAGATACTACAAGAGTTTATGGTGTTACTATGAAGGACCTTTGTAGATTAGCTACAATGCGAATAGTTAAAGGGTTTGTCTATGTCAAGTCTTTTCGGAGGATAAGAAACCCGTCATTGCTAGTTTTAATATAAAAAGTAAAATGGTAGTAAAAAGAGAGTTGCGCAATTCAAAGGCTAAAACGCGCCCTGATGATATCTACATTATGGTTGACGAAAATGGTATATGGATTCTTTATCAAGGTGACAATAATGGGATTCTTGAACGAATATCCATCATTAATCTCTTGTCACATAAGAAGATATACCTTGACTCAATTGATGTTGATAACTATGCAATAGTCGTTTTCAACAAACTGTATATCATGTCGGTAACACATAGAACATTGACTATTGTTAAAGCTATTGATACTGAAAACACTGAGAATACAATGTCTTACAAAGTGCGGATTGCTGAAGATTTTCCCGAAAACGGCTTTGTACATTACAATCCTAGACTTAAACAGGTATTTGTTACAGTATCGAGCAAAATCACTTATATATATACAGTCGAATACTGCCAATTTTCTTATCCAAGTAGTAAAAACATTGATTTGTCAAGAATCAATTCCACCTTTGCCTGGTCATTTGTGCCACTAGAGAACGTACATTATATTGATTTGATTCACTCGCTTTCAACTTTCTTCGAAATTAAAGATCACGATACATTAAATCACGTAAGTGATATCTTAATAACTTGTCCATATGATAGGTGTCTAATGCCAGGTATGTCTAATAAACTATTTTGTCGGTTAAATACCATTAGGCTATTGTTTGAAACTTTTGTAAAACAGAAAGTGAAGCCTACCGTTTTTGGTCAATTACAGGTGCAACTCGACATGCTTAAACTCTTGGAACAGAGTCAGTTTCGTACACTATCAAATGAGTTGAATGTATTAAAGTACTCGTTTACAAAAGAGCTAATGGATTTAAAGAAAAATATACAATCTTTCCAATCAAAACTAGGGACATATTTTATTTCTCTGGCAGAGTTTGATAATAGAAAGTACCATTCCGATATAGCATTGGTTCACAGTATATTCAATGAATTGAACACGAAACAACAAAGTATCGCACCAATAGTCACATCAAAACTATCAACTTTAATAAAACAAGCAACGATTTCAAACTACGCTGAAATTGCCGGACAAATAGCAAATGTTGCTGTTGCGTGTGCGGCATTTGTAAACCCCTTTACAATCTTTGACATATCTGGCACCCTTTTAGAGGTGCGAGATCGACAAGCAGCATTGACGAAATCTGTCGTTAATAAACTTAAAATAGATGTTATATCAACCTACTTTCCTCGACTTAAAAAAATTGGCACCAACCTGCAATCGAAAGTAAATATAATGACAAATAAATTCCCTAACATTAAAGCATTAGTTACGATAGGAATGAAAGGAAACTTAAGTGAAAAAATCTTAAGAAACATACGCATGCTTTCCTAAAAGAATACGACTCGTATCGACCTGCATTTGAACTCTCTACAATAAACGAATATGAATCTATACTTACCGAAATTATTGACGGGTTATGTGAAATTATCTACGCTGGATCGTCGCTCGTATCAGCCGTAGCACAAGGGGTACTAGCGTCAAAAGGTAAATGTTTAGCCACAAAGCTTGATGTCCAAAACTTAATGGGCCTGTACAGAGATATGTATGATAAACAAGATTCTCTATTCCGTGCCATGGCATGTGCTGTAAGAGCTACAATTGCGCGAAATAATGCTGAAAAGATAAAGGAAATACCTGAACGAATGGCTACAGGTGAGTTTGAAAACACAATAGTTAATTTTAAAATGGCTACATTGGAAATCATTGTGAATTCAGAGGTCAATATATTGTTTCTTATTCAGGACGCGTGCACTTTATTAGAATACAAAAACGGGGGTGTTTTGCCTGAATATTGTAAACGTGCTATTGATAATCCACAAGCAGTCTTAAACAGTAACGTTCTCGTCTCTTCACGGTTTGACAAAGATATGTGTGAAAGTGACAATATTAAGCGATATGTTTATGTTCCTGCCCAACACCGGTCTCTTACTACAAAAATACCACAAGGAACTATCGATTTAACCAGTTTATATAAAGGCGATGAAATAGTTTTTCAAATACCCAGTAAAAAATGGCTGATTGAAAATAACTGGATAAATGATGATGAAAAGGACAAAATGATAGTTTTACAGCAACTGGAGTTATTTATACCTAATAACAGCAGTTTACCTGTCGACGTCAAATCATCCGCAAAATACTTGTCAAGTAATGTGATCAGTCCTGGTGGAAAGGTTTACGATTTCAGTGTTGGTGCTATATACCAGTATAACTTTCGGTACAGGCAAAGTGGTGAGCACTGCAGTTTACTACAACAACTACCTACTTCACCGTACGAATTCCATTCATGCCCTAAGTTACCTTCAATTTGTGTTTTGTCTGAGGGAAAAGTGCAAAATCGAGCTGCATATCCATCTATTTATTCCAAGTTTGGTATTAAATTATCGTTTGTTGGACCTGTGCAAGAACCAAAACCGAAAACTAACTTTTTCTTAATGGCTTCCGTTAATCTGTGTATAGTAGATCCAATACAAGCAGAACATAAAGAGAAATCCCAATTAAATTTAAAACGCCATGATACAGGGTTATCACACTGGAAACGTTCAGCTGTGTGTTGTGGAATGTTGCATCAGTACTACGATCGCTTAAGTAATAACCAAAAATGCAAACCGTGTCCAAGTGGTTCTACTCCGAAACTGGGAGGATACTTCTGCGAATAGATCCCGAGCCGAGTAATTTGATACTGTTTAACAAGTTCTGCAAAAAATAATTAAATTGATTGTTATTTCTTATAACTGAAATAAAGATATGTGAATGTCATCTATCGTATTATTACTCCGCCTTTTCATCTTCTATGCAGCAATATACCTGCTTGTCCTGCTTATTGTGTATTTGTTAATATGCTATGGTAAAGCCTGATTCCACTAGGGGAACTTATTCAACTCCACACACAGACAGATAGATATTATACATTTCTAGATATTTTTTTAAATTTGGAGACTAAGTGGATGCGATATACTTGAAATAAAAGATACGACTGTTCTACAAATTAGCTTCATTTCACATTAGTACTTCAATTATGGCGCCAACGAAAGGCTACATAAGTTGTATGACAAACGTGATGACTTCAAGTTTCTATGCAGCAATATTCCTTAATTTTCCTGCTTATGGAGTCTTTATATGGCTTTAGAAGGCTTGTAAAGTTTCAATGCCACCATTACAAAATGTTGATAATACCCCTGTATACTAAATTGCCCTCGATTTATTTGGCGTGCAATAGTTTCATGTTGCTTTCATTTTCACACGTGTCGTGTGTTGCTAGTTAAATGGGAGGTGGTTACCCTTCTGGAGCACCCAACCTGACAGAAGTTCACGTGTTTAAGTTAATTTTCCAGTTTTCAGCATTTGTGATTGGGACATGGATTGTTATTTTTTGTTGATAAATTTGACGTTCCATAGTCCTATGTTCCTTTCATCTTCAATTATGAACTCGCACGTGGCTGGTGTAGCCAGATAGACATATGGTAGGTAACCTTCCGTAGCATCCGGCGTCACTTCCCTTTTGGAAAAAACAGTTTGAATGTTTTTATTTTGCTTTTGGAATTGAGATTTGAATTATCATGGTTGATTATGAACGATTATGGTTTTCCATTACTATTTCAATGGATTTGGTAATATCAAAACAAAACTTCTCGCGATAATTAAGAAAAGTCCACTATTATCATTATACCAATGTTGTGGCACGACTGTGCAGGTTTTTTCTTTTGTTCTCGGATGTTCAGTAAATCCCAATACAAGTGCACAACTTGTAGGGGCGGAGCCTATTTTTCATTGTCCTCAACCTATAACAGTTACAGCACAGTTTTAACCGTGCTGTAAGTGAAATACAACAAGTGGTTACCTGGGTGAAACTAAGGACAAGATCAACAGTTCAAATAAATCACAGATATCAAAAAAAATATCGAGTACATTCTATACTATTTAATTTTGTAATCATGAAATTGAAACATCAATTAAAACATACTTCTTTATCGTGCAAAAATCAATACTTATAATAACTAAATTATGTTCACATCATGAAATTTTCTCAATTTGATATAATCCATTTTTCCACATCAGAAGTTTGTCTAACTATATTCCGTATGTTTCTACTAATACTAAAAACTAATCTATATGTAACTATGGCGTAACTATTGTTTAGAACGTTTTACTAATTCCTAATTAATACAATCACTAAATCTGCATCACATTTAACGCTGTAACTTCACGAAGCAAATATGTCTTAAAAATTAAAAGAAATATTACAGTTATTGAAAACTGGTGACTTTGTAATGTCCTTTAAAACTCCAGATGTAACTACTCTAGATGGAACACACTTTCCGTCATTCAGTCCCAGTTGTTTGAAGTTATTATTTACTTGTTTCTCATTTTGTACACTTTCGCTACATTCCATAAAGTCTTCTCTTTCCTCTATTTTCATTGTTGTTTCACTTGGTGGATCCAAAATTTTGATACATATGCACAAATCTCATCCCCTGCTCTCTTATATTTTCTTACTCCACTTGTGGATCGATGCCCTGTGCGTGCCATTATTTCCTGTTCATCCACACCTGCAACATATAATTGTGTTGCACATGTGCGTTTCACACTGTGATTGGTAAAGTACCCCTCTAGTCCACCTTTTGCGCATATCACTTTCATGAAAGATTTCAGTTTGTTAACTCCAATATTCTGGCTTCCATGGCGGAATGAACGGATAGATTTGCTCGCAAGGGGTCTTCTATAAAAATTGCCTGTATGTCCAAGTCCATCCAGATAGATCTTGAAAAAATCTGCTATACATCTTGGCCCTAAAATATACAAATGACTGATATGTATAAACTATTCTTGTGATCAACAAGACAGTGTAACATGCAATTTGTAACAAATACATGGGAAATTAAAAAACTGTCATTTGCAGGAAAGCTGTGTCAGTGTTATTAACGAAATATGGAAAATTCTTTCAAAAATTGTAATCTAATACCATGTTATACATAAATATGTATAACTGAAACATATAGACTTGAATAGGGTATCATTTTGAATGGACTAACAGCTGACAAATATATTGAACATGTTTTAACAAGAATTAAATAAGTATAAGTAAACCATTATATCCAGCTTTAGTGGAACAATTGGTATTTTTTTCAAATATTAAATTTTATAAAATATGTATTTTTACTTACCAGGTTGACAATAGTGTTTTATGTTTTTCGTTTGTACATTCAGCTGACCAAGACCACCCTTAAATGTTTTGTTGTTTCTCCCTACGAAATGGATGAAGTGGCCTTTTTTGTCCTCTCCAATTTGAAACTGTTTACATTTCAGGTTGTGTGTGTTCATCACATGCTCTTAATCCAAACAGTTTGGCGGCATAATAAAATATGGTTCTTTCCAACTGTTCTGCTGAATCACTACCAAACACTTTGTCCTCCCACAACTTATTTTCATCTTCTGGTTCAGTTTGTTTTGTTGAACAGCCTATGCCATTTTCAACAAGCCACTTCATTCTGGCGTCTAAAACTTTTCTAAACTGTACAAAACTAAAATTGTTTTCATCTAGGAAGTTCTAATCATGTACACCATTATCACGCAGGTGTCGCAATAAACCACATGTAAGCAGATAGTGTTTTTGGTGGATATGGAGCTCCATCTTGTCGACTTGCTTCGACAATAAATCTCTGCAGCCAATAATTCATTTCACCAACATCCATAATGAGCAGCTCTGGAATATTTTCTGTTCTTTGCATCCGCCAATTTTCAAAAACATTCACCGCCTATCTGGTATTCTGCTTTGTGTTTCTGTTTTCTTGACTCTCAATCAAACTCTTTAAAAAGCTCTCATCTGCTGGCTCACCAAAACGAAGACTAGTATAACTTTTTCCATCAGGAATTACTTCAATATCAACATCAGGCAACCGTATATCAAATGTCCCAAAATCAGAGTCATTTACATCATATTTTTCACATGCCTGTGAAATACTCAAGTTCTGAATCCCCTCAAATGCAGCATGCTCAGATTCCATTGACTGGCAATCTTGAGATAACGTATAGTCATCAACTTCGTCAACTAAAAAAGCATCTTCATCGAAATCACTCCTCTCCTCTTGTTTTGCGTGACTATTAGCATCTTCATTGGCGTCCATATCATCAAAAAACTTCTCTAGCCAATTTTGATCATCAAATTCATCCATGGTCTTCAAGACAATTTACCAAACTAAGAAAAACATTATCTAAGGAACATTATTATAAGCTAAAATTATAATAATTTAGGGGGATTTAGCGCATCTGTTAAGTGTTTGGTCAGTTATAACTGTATGGTATGCTTCAGATTACAGTTGTCTATTAAATCATAATTTATGTGTTTTCTTTACTTCTGTACTACAAACATGACCTTATAACTGTCTTTTGATAATCCTTGCCACGTGCCTTGCACGATTGATCTTTTTTACAAACTATTTAAACATGTACAAAATCTAGTTCTGGAGTTGATTTTTTGCATAAATTTCTAATTTAAACTTGATCTTTAAACATCTTAATGGTCATTTTACACTGAAAATAATACTAATGGTTTGTCGTGCCACAAATCATTTATTGAAACTCGAAAGTGTGCTGTATTGACTGTATTGGGAATGACAGTCAAGGGGTGACACTCGTTTGCTTCGCAAACTCGTTATCACCCCTTGACTGTAATTCCCAATACAGCACACTTTCTCGTTCAATAAATAATACTTTGACGTGTGATGTGGTATAGCAAGCAACCTAAAATATACCTATCAATTTTCAAATCACAATCTCAAAAGCAAAATAACACTTACCAATGGCAAAGAATTGATCTCGACGTGCCAAGTTAATCATCAGGGAAAGCGGTTTTCAAAGAGGTCCAGGGGTCTCAAAACAGGATATGCCACATCTCATGAAGAACTTCGGTGACTAATTTTAAGAACAGTTAAAATATTCGGCAGGTGGGTCCTAATGCTAGGATATTTGCAAATTAATCAAGGCTGGTTCTAAAATGCTATGGTGCATTTTAAATACCTAAGTTGTAGTTTAGTGTATGTATGAATAGCTAGTAAGACATTAGGAACGTAAGATCTATGACATTTCAGTATTCTCATACGTCTGTGACTTTGACCTTTGAATCCATGACCTTCATTCATCTATCAAAATGATCGGTATACTAATACCTACATCATTCTAATTACCGTACGTATACAAAAGATATTTTCCAGATAACAATTTCGTTCTTTGTTTGCATCTGTGACCTTGACCTTTTAGCCCATGACATTTGTATATAAAGCAAAATGATCCTTAAACTTACAAGATTCTAATTTACAAAGTTTTCACATTGCTTCTTGATTCTGATTCGGACGTGAAATAATATACATACATATACAAAAATTTATTGTTTCATTTCGGTATTCATTCGCATCTGTGACCTTGCCCTTTGAACCCGTGGCCATCTATATATCAAACTGATCCTTCTGCAAATGCCTATAATATTCCAATATACATGTCATTACAAAAGGCTTATATAGCTTTCCATCCTTTGCATCTGTGACCTTGACATTTGAGCTTATGACATTTGTGCCCGTATTCACACTTGTGTCTCAGGTAAGAAAAGATTACAGTGTAAACCTGGCTTAGGAAAATGGGGTTTTAAATCACAGGTGAGTAGAAATCGCACATATTTTAGCCATGTTTCATACTGAAAATAAAACAGGATTTACCTGATCCTAGATTCAAGTAGTTCACCATTCAAGTAATAATGGCTGGTAGGAAAGGACCAAATTTTAGCGAATTAGAGAAATGCACTCTGGTAGAACTAATTGGAAGCAGAAGAGACACTATAGAGAGTAAAACAAGTGATTCTAAAATGATTCTAAAGAAAAATAAGGAATGGGATGAATTGACTGCAGAGTTAAATTTGAGACATGGAGTAAATAAAACAAATATTGGCGTAGAGAGTAACCATTATCTCCAAGTAAAACGCCGTTAATAAGTCGTTCCCCAATTTTTGCACAAATGTTGCTGTTATCAATATCCTACTGTCAAGGGTGCTCCCTGGGCATCTTGCAACAATGTTTGTGAAATAGCATTGGTGGTCACGAATTGCTTGCAAATGTAAGAGCGATTTATCAACTGGTACCGGTTTTTGAGTTAAACATCAGCTATGCGTTTTGTATCAAATGTATGAATATTTATTATCTGAAGTGTAGACACTTAGGAGATCATGATTCAATAACTCCATGTCACATAATAGCAAGTGTTACACAAAGCGCCTTAAGACGGAGGATGCAAAATTTAAGTAAAAAGACTAGATTATTTTAAAACAACATCTGCAAAGCAAGATAAACTACCGCTTCTACATCAAAGGCTTCCGAGACCGTGAGTAAACCGACTTCTGACATTGAGATTGAAAGTAAACCGGCAAAATGCGATGATGACAAACTTGAACAGCAAGTTCAATTAAACACTTAACGATGTCAACATTTTCCCAAAATGAGCAAAAAGATTATAGTTTTTCCCAATTTTTAGTTAAGGGGCTTTTCCCATAAGACCCTGATAAATCCCTGCCTTCAAAGCGTTACCAGTAGGATCTTTTTAACTCCCATTTCGTATTTTGTGCCAGTGACTTGCGTACATTGTTGCCATGTTTGGATACCGTCACTAGACGTCCGCGATGTACGAGTTACTTCCCTATTACCGCTAAACGTCGCATGCATTTATGTACCCCGGCAGATTTCCGAACATTATAAGTTATACAGGGCTTTGGCAGGTTACACGGCCCCATGTACCCCGTCAAAGATTTATGTACCCTGAGCCGCAGGCGAAGGGTACATTCATCTTTGACGGGGTACATGGGGCCGTGTAACCTGCCAAAACCCTGTATAACGTTTTTGTCACCCTTCAAAGCGTTACCAGTTGGATCTTTTTAACTTCCATTTCGTATTTTGCGTGACTTGCATACGCTGTCGCCATGTTTGTTTACGTCAGTGTTGTACGAGTTACTTCCCTTTTACCGCTTAATGTCGCGTGCGTCCATGTACCCCGGCAGATTTCCGAACATAGTTTCATGTACCCCGGCAAGTTAACCAATCGCTATGCGAGAAATTTCTTTGAAGGGTGACAATATAAGTTATACAGGGTTTTGGCAGGTTACACGGCCCCATGTACCCCGTCAAAGATTTATGTACATTTATCTTTGACGGGGTACATGGGGCCGTGTAACCTCCCAAAGCTCTGTATAACCTTTTTGTCACCCTTCAAACCGTAACCAGTTGGATCTTTTCAACTTCCATTTCGTATTTTGTGACTTGCGTACGTTGTCGCCATGTTTGTTTACTATAACTAGACGTCAGCGATGTACGAGTTACTTCCCTTTTACCGCTAAACTTCACGTGCGTTCATGTACCCCGGCAGATTTCCGAACATAGTTCCATGTACCCTGGCAAATTAACCAATCGCTATGCGAGAAATTTCTTTGAAGGGTGACAAAGTTTTATGTACCCCGACAAGTTAACCAATCGCTTTGCCAAGAATTTCTTTGAAGGGTGACAATCATCTATGTAGAAAAATGATGTTATGTCAATACCTACAATATGTGTATTTTACATTACTATCTATTTATTCTGCTGCAGAGAAAGGAACAATGCTAATACTTCAAAGATTTGAATGGCACAGTTAAAATCGGTTAATCATTTATTTACATGAGCCGAGTCGTTGCTAACAACCCTAATTTCGATCTTATCCATGAATTATAACTCCTTTAATACACCAAAACGTTTTTTTTTAATTTTTTTTTCCATTTGTAAAAGGAAAACAAATCATAGAAAACCTCCACCGTAAATTGTCGAGTTTTCAAAAACCTCGTATTTCTTTAACAAACTCTGCCCTCTTTGCACTGCTCTATGATGTTGACTATCTTAATATCTTTTCATTTTTTAAAATTAATTCGTTATACAAGGTGTAAGCTTTTTTCCCCAACACGTGTATTTTTTCCAATTCTTAAATTATCAATTCCTACTTTATTTTTATTTATAAATCTCCACTCTTGTGTAGGTAATTTTTTAATTGTACTCCTTTTTCACGCATTTCAACCAAATGGTTTTCACTTGAATTTTCCTACTTACATTACCCTTAAAGGACAGGTGCAAATAATGACATCAAAATTAGCCCAATCTACCAGCGCGTTAATGATCCAGGGGTGGATTTCTTCATTAGCCTGTTTTCCTACTTCAGTCAAGTTTTGACATTTTCATAAACATTTTCTGAGTAATTTGTATCCTGTTATCACAGGAATATCGGCAACACCTATCTTTTCTCTTATTTTTTACAGCACTCACCTCTTTTTCAACAAGCCACGCTTTTAAAACATCTTTTTGTATCATAGAAAAACTAATGAATAAATAAATAAGTAAATAAATAAAATTCTCTTTTTTTCTAATTACAGTTTGTTCGTGGAACTAACACAATAAAAAAGAAGATGAAGTATCATGTCAATTCTGTTAATCGTAAAGAATTTTTGCCTATCAAGGCAGCCATGGAAAAAAAGAAAATCATTTATGAAAATGGATCAACCTTCATTGGTCAAAATGGATATGCTTTTCATAACTGCATATTTTATTGCTTTTAATGAACGCCTTATACAGACTTTCCAAAACTTCTTGAACTTCAGACAATTAATGGTGTTTCACTAGGACAAACATACTGTAATGATAAATGAGCACATGCTTTTATTACTCAGATAGCAGGGAGTATGTGTGATGAATTGGTGAGGTGTATATAGTGATGGGTCGACAGACAGAAATGAAAAAAAGAAGTAATTATGGTTAAAGTTATAGAAAATGTCTACCCGGTTATTAAGTATCTGAAGTTGGAAGAACCGGAAAATACAAAGTCTGAAGAAATTTTAGGGGCAATTAACAAAGCATTTTCTGATTTTGGACTTCAAAACTATCACCAGAAAACTATTGGTTACTGTTCAGACGGTGCATCAGTTATGATGGGGGCTAAAAAGGGAGTAATTAAACTTTTAAAGGATACATACAATGCTCCTTGGGTATTAGCTGTTTGGTGTCTTGCACATAGACTTAAACTGGCATTTAAGGACTGTTTTAAAGGATCATGCTTGAATGATATAATAAGATTTGCTTCTTTTGATCTACTATTTTTACAGAGGGTCTGCGAAGCGCAATAAGGAGGCTAGTGAAATTGCTGATATAACGAATGAACAATTTCTGAAGCCTCAAAAGCAAACGGAACCAGATGTATTGACCACAAACTGAGAGCCATTTCAAAACTACGTATTAACTTGAAAATAATTGTGATCCATATGATGAACTATGCAGAAGATAACTCTAACAAAGCTGAAGATAGAGCTAAAGGTATCCCGAAGAAGCTTTTGCAGTACAAATTGATTTGGTACCTGCACTGCTGTAAAGATCTCTAAAATGAGGTTGCTAAAGTTAAGTGTTTTTTCAGCGTTAATATATTAATGTGTCTAGTGCAATAACAAAACTACAAAATGCTCAAATGACTCGACAACATCTTTATGGCATTCCTGGACAGAATCTTCTTCAGTTTGAAGCTGATCTTGTAAATGGAAATGTGTACAGGGAACATCGCCTTACCAATTTGTCCCTAATGCAGCTCTTGATAATAGTTCACGATCTTCTTAACTGTTTGAATGCTAGGTTTGAAAATTTGCATCCTGACACCCTGTATTTAGCATATAATATTTTTTATTATAAAAACTTGCATGATGCTCAGAATGAAACTGCTTTGGTTATGCATGGAATTGGAGAGATAAAAACATTGTATAACCATTTTCCTGTTCCTTGGCAAAATGCAGGATGTGACCTTGATAAAGCCTTGTCTGAATGGAATGATCTCAAAGTTGTTGTTTCATGTAATCAACACTATTGATCACTTTATAGACAAGCCCGAGAATTTCCCTTCGTTCTAGGATGTCAATCAAATTGACCACATAATACTGGGATGACCATCCACTTCTTAATTTCAATGGAAACACAATTACTTTTTGGACACATTGTATGAGGTGGACATTCATGCTGATTTATTGCTTAAATGTTGTTACTGTAGTAATTTAATTCATCTCCATTGCCCCTTAATTTTAAATAAAACCTTTTCAAATTTTGTTATTTGAATTTAACAATTTTTAAATCATTGAGGTGTATAGAATTCATTTAAAATGGAAAACAAAATAAATTATTTTTGTTAATTACGGAAGAAATAAAAATGTCCAAATACAATAGTCCATAATGTGATTTCATTTTATCTTAATTAATAAAAGAAATTTTGCATTAGAATGTTTGAAAAATTACAAATAATTAAACTATATCATGCTAATTTGATTATTACCTTATATAAAATATGTAGAAATACAGGTAGGTGCCTGTATAAATACACTTTGAAACAAGAGACACAAATTACCTGTTATGCTCACCTGGCTAGTGAGTGATCTTAATTCGATTAACAATGATTCAAAATATTAAATATTTTAAATAGTTAGTTATATATCTATTTTGTATATTAATATGGTACTCTAGATGTAGAGTTTAACCTTTTTGACACTTACGCAATTATATCCCCTGTAAAAGTTTATGGGCCATACACTAGAATTTACTCTACTTTTGAATTTTTATAAAATAATCAGGGTTTGTACAGGCCTGGAAAAGTCCTTAAATCTTGAGGTTTAAAAAGAGGTTTAAAAGAGGCCCTAAAAAGACCCTAAAAACAAGTCTGGCCCTAAAAGCTCTTGAATTTATCCTGAAGGTCCTAAAAGCCCTTGAATTTTGGCCAGTTGGGTGTCTGTATCTCGCTATTAAGTGGTTGCAAATAGGCTGATATAAATAAATAATTAATCAATGTTACATTGAAACGTGCAATTTAAAGGTACCTGGTCCAACCAAACGCCCAACTTCAACCTTCCTTTCAAGTGCCATTACTATGGACATGTTTGATTGATTTAGTTGCCTTTGCACCAATTTTTTTTTGGCCAAAATTGTCCTTCTGATTAGGCCTTAAATTTGCAAATAAGACCCTGAAAATTCCTTAAATTTGGAGTCCAAGTGTCTGGACGAACCCTGATAATGTATACGGGTACTTTTAAATGCATTATTTTATAAAAAAAAAATCAAAGTAGCACATGGCATATCCATTTTTCTCCCATCATCAAAGTATCCAGTGTAGGAAAGCCTTGTAGAATATTTCCGTATTTCATCACGTGGTTTTGTTGTCTTTCATCACATGATTTTCAGTGACGTAACAATCAAAGGATAATTGAATGACGTCATTCTATGGGGACATGACGTTGTCTTGCGGGAAAATGACATTCAAGACTCAAAAATTTAGAAATTTTCATTACGTTTCAAATGTTTATTCTGAAAGATTAAAATAAATAGCTTTGTTTTCTAGTTTATACATCTTGTATAAACCATTTTCAGGTGCATTCTGTCCGATGGTCATATTTATTTTTATGTAAAACTTTAAATAACAAAGTAAGATTTTCTAAGATGGCCGCGTCGATGCCGATGTCACTCCTTTTTGAAGCCAAAAATTGTCTATTGGGTAAAAATTCCAACAAAATAACATATTTTACGTCCCAAAATACTATAATCATCACCTTGTAAGCAGATGGTTGTGTCTTGAACTTCTTTGGCTTCGGGAACCCAGACCCTACCCATTGACGACTTTGGGCTTTATTACTTAGCTCTAGATATTGAAGCTAAGTTTCATTTACAGTCACCAGATGCAAAAGAAATCATTCTTTGGCCTAAAACGCTTCAGCAAGGCGCTGCATTTTAATGCTCTGGTTGACATTTTTGCTCATCGCCAAGAGATTTTCTGTTAACTTAATAGGTGGTGTATGAATGTTAAAACGCTACCATGTGGCATGCCTAATGCCAGCGATATTTATTATTTATGTTAATCATACATGAATCAATATAGAATCTGAAATTGCAACTCAACTTGTGCACCCTGTATGGTGCCTTCTGATTTTAAGAATTTCAACTATGATTTTTAGCATGCTACAAGCAAGTTGAATGGTCATAGAACATGTTGTAGGTATGTTACTTTGATAAATTTGAAAAAAAATCAACAAATGAAGTTTGTTCCCTCTAACACAACAAAGTTTCGAGCACGTCCTATGAACATGTGGAGTCATTTTTAATTAAATTTATGATAGAACTTCAATCAACAGTCGTAAAGTGAATTATGTATGATGAAACATTTAATTTATTTAAGAAATAACATTGTATTCATTCGTAATAATGAACGAGAGTAAGGAATAGCATTGATTCACAGTTCATGTTAAATACTATTCCTGACTCTCTTCATAATGTTGAATGAATACTCACAAATACAATGTTATTTCCCATATGTCCAATCATGAGAATTATTGTTAGCAAGTCAGAAACGTTAAACTATCGCTACAATTATTATATTTATTCAAGTTTCTGACAAACATATGGGATTCATGGAAAAGCCTTTTCCAAATAAGGATGGAATGCCGACCAATCAAACGCATGACGTAATAGGACATGTCATTCCATGGCGTCATCTGATAGTTAAAATTACGTAATCAGAGATCATGACCCATACCGTATTCATGAGCAACTGAATGCCAGCAAAAACAAAATTAATTGTTACATCTAGAAAAGGTCCTTTCGAATTTATATAGTTAAGAGAAAAGATTCCTTCTTTTGGTTAAGTCCTTCGGGGTTTCCTGTTGAACACGTTTTGCCACTCTCTTTGGTGTATAATCAAAACTCTGATTTAGGTATATCGCAGAATTACACTAAATCCGCGAAAGGGAATAAAAAATTTCAATTTACATTTTTACATTGTTCTTTTTTTGCATTTTTGGTGCCATTTTTCAATCAAAAAAATACCATGACAATATAAATTCACTTTACAAAATTAATATTGTATAAACGATAATCAATTTATTTAATACAATAAATGGATGGGCATTTGTTACACTTTGTATTGTGCAAAAGACAACATACTGAAATTATGTCCCACATCTCAGTGCTTCAGTACTTTGATTACTTTGATTTTCTGTTGGGGAAAAATGAATTTAAGTTTCAGTTGTATGATCTTGTCACAGGTAAATGTACCGTTATTGAAGTTTAAAACTGGTCTTTTCTGTGTGAATCTTCAGTGATGTTACACTGGTCAGTTTTAATGTTGACTTTCACCACAGGAGATGACCCAATGTTTTTTTAATTGTCCCGAAGGTTGGTTAAAAGGATCAATTTAATGTAGCATGAAATGACTATTTCTCCGCCCCTTTTTGAGAATCCGGGCTTGTCTATAAAGTGTGATATGTACACCCTCTTGCTGTATAGCAGAGGATATGTCAGGAAGACTAAAAAGGCTGACTTTAAAATATTCTTAAAATCATACATTTGACAGTGTCTATGCTCTCTGTAATGGTTCATGTGAGCACTCATTTTCTGTTATGAAAAGAGTAAAAAGTGACTGGAGGTGTGGTCTCGGTGTTCAGACCTTAGATGAACTTGTTCGAATTTCAGTCTCTGGACCAAAAATAGCAGATTTCAACCCTAGAGTGGCAGAGCAGAGGTGGCGGCTAGATAGTCTAAGAACAAAGAGACCAAATTATATCCCTTGAATGCTTAGATTAGATTCATCATTAGGCTCAGTCATTTAATCTTGTCAAAATTTTATATGTTATATAGTGTATGAAAATAAACAACACAAAATTCATTGTTTATTTTCTTTTATTTTACAATAGTCCTTAATTAAGGAAAGAGTAAATGATTTGAAAAAATGAACTTAATAGACCAATAACAAATTGTGTGCCAAACCATACCATCTCAGGTTTTATTAGAGATGTTCATCTAGTCAATCATGGCAAAGTCTTGAATGAGGCACTGATGTGCTTAAAATCACAAGTGATAAGATGCCCTGTAACATGAGTAGTATTGTAAGGTGAAAATAAAAATATAATGGTACTCGTCTAAAAGCTCTCTTGTTATCAGCCCAGTCTTTCCAACATGGCACCAAAAGATTTTCCCTCTACCTAACACTGTTGTATTGTGTCTGTAAATCCTGCAAATTAGTTTGCTATTTTTGCAAGTAAGTTTTTTTTGTCACTCGCAAAAATCTGCAAGTAGTTAAAAAAGTTAGTTTCAAGGGTTCCAGCCCTGAATTATTATGCAAGTTAATTTCCCGTCCACTGACATTATTAAAAAAGATCCAACATTGATAATGCTGAATAAAAAGTATTCCTTACACTTTGGGGAGGTTATTTTCCCTTTCAATATACAAAAATGTGTTAAAAAAACTATGGCCGATTCTACAGCGTCAAAGAACAATACATTCATGCCCATTGTACTGGGATAAAGGTGTAAATTCCAGACAAGGCTGAACTGAAAATAATCTATTATGTTCTAGCAATTCGATGTACCTCTTTTGAATTTTTATAAAAAAACGATTTGTGAATTGTTAGTCTACATGCAGATCTATATTTTTTCATAAAATATCAAAGTAAACCATGATCAGATATTATTTCAGAAACAAAATGAGTGCTAATTGCAAAATTATTACGGAATAGGGAAATTAGAATGAAACCTGGTACATCCAAATTAGTGGGAAGAATACTAATAAATCATTTCCGAGAACTTTTCATGAAAGAAATCATATTTGACCACGATTGTTTGATAGACTTATTGCTAACTTTATTTTATCTTTGTGAAAATAACCCTGTCATTGCCAATGCTGTTTTAGAGTTATCAACTAAACAGTACAATTCATGATACACCAAGCCTTGTGTTTTTAGCTCAAGTCTCGGCATAGTACCATGTGAAAGTGACTTTGATAAAATTGTTGACTATATAGACACAATTAAAACTGAAACTTTGTAATTTTGTGTTGAGAAGATTGCATGAATCGTTGTCACCTAGTAATGTTTTACTTTCATTTTAGGGACAATATGCCCCGAAAGAATAAGGGAATTTACATGAAATATCAGGAATCTTGATTTTGATAAAGGAGTCCTTAAAAATGGCAGTCTTAGTTTTGGCAAGGCGAGCAGTAAATTAAAAATCTACTTCAATTGGCCATGTAAACCAAACAGTAGGCCTGGTAGAAGACCAGTTCTACCACCTGAGGTCGAATCGTCAGTGTCCTCAAAAGTCAAACCTGCTGCAAAGAAGGGTTTTGGTATGAATAAAAACAGCTGTTGATAAAAATATCAAGGTTGTGTATTGCTAAAGGTTTGAAAACTCTGTTCAAAAATAATATTCCAGGGGATGACTGATGGCGAGGTTTCAAACAAAGAAAACCCAATGATAATTTCACGTATGCCAGAGAAACTGACAACAACTAGATCTCGTATGATGAATCCTACGGATGGTACCAGGAAAGGATTTGAACACACTCCTCGGAAAGTTGTCGCTAGACGCGGATCACGTTCTGATCCCGGTCGAACATCTTAATTCACGCGAAAATATAAGTATTTTAGCTTGTGTAAGTGCTTCTGGTTCCCACATGAGCCCCCTTTGCGTTGCGAAAGGCAAAAGTTTAAGATCACTGGAATCTTTTGCTACTCTTGTTGCCCCAGAAGGGACTGTCTGGACCTACCAAAGAAAAGCTTGGATGACAGACATTTTAGGGGAATTGTAGTAGAAAACGTCAACAACTTTTGAAAATGGATTCACGCTGCTCTCATGAAGTTCTAGGTCTGTTAGAACAAATAATCGTTACCACCACACACAAGCCATTATTTTCAGGCTCTAGATAGAAGCGTTTTCATGCCATAAAATGGCTCATAATTCCTCATGTTCTGACTTTATGAACATTCATCCCCACCACATGATCAGTAAGACGATATGGCCACGGATATTCCGCAGTGCATAGGAAAATGCGGTTACATCCGAAAATATATTAAGTGGTTTTCGCGCAACTGGTATATCACCATTAAATCTTTCTGCTATTCCGAAGACTGCATTTTAGGCACCAGAAGCTCAACTTCCTGTTTTATCTGATAAAAATGACATAGTTTAAACTGTCGATGATGCCTTTTCTATTTCTGAAAAATGGTTCGGAGTCCAGCTATGTAACCAAAGATGACGTTTTTAATGACACAATCAAAAACAAACATACTAATCCATGTCCGAATCACAGCAGCAACGTAAACACTGGAACTGACAAGTTAGATTAGACACGTGAATTTCCACTAGGAAAGTGAGGCCGGGTGCTCCGGAAGGGTAAGCACCTTCTGTTTAGCTAGCTACACCCGCCACGTTTGTAATAATTCGTCTACATCCTCGCTGTCTCTTAAAACAGAATATAGCAGATTTATTAATAAATCAAGAGAATTAAAAGAAGCATATAATTATGTGATCATGTCCTCAGTGAATTCTAAGGCGGAGTGGGCGACCAAATCGGGTCGTTCTGTTAGCTCACAGCCAACGATTCCAGAGCAGCAGCAATTTCCCAAAGAACAGCAATTAGTTGAACCAACTAACAGTAACCAAACAACGGTATTATATGTGGATGATCCAAATGATTTGAAAAATTCTGACTCCATATTGTACCAATTACTGGATTATGGGACACCTATGGCTGCCGTGTCCCCACAGCCGATGGAAGCTAGTCATGAGATCGAAGTAGTGGAAACCACTATGCCAGTTCAAACAACAGAAAACTTAGAGAGGGAGACTTCCCCAGCACCCTCCAGTTCTAGTTCTGAGTCATCAAGTTCTTGCTGTAGACTCAATAAGATTCAATTAGAGACTGACGGAAGATATCGTTGTTCTAAAGAAAGAAATCACAGAACTTAAGAATACAGTGAATGGCCAGTTAGGGGCAATAAATAGGAATCTACAGGCTTTGGACAAGTGCCTCAGAGGAGTAAAGGATGTTTTTACATTTCAAAGGGAACAGCAAGGAACAATTATATCAGCATACCTTGAGGAGAGAAAGAAGAGATCGGGACCATCCCTATAGGAGCGCAAGACACTGAATTTTCTGTAAAAAAAAGATAAAATTACAAGATGTGGATAACAAGCTTGAATTATTTTATTTTTAGGTTTAGAAGTGTTCGTGAGGACACGTTAACACTTAAGTGGGGGCAATGAAGAGATATGGCCCGGCAGATATGTCAAATTAAGGGTTATATAAACGGGATATGTTTGTATAATCAGAATTTTGGAGATAATAATCTTTATTATGGTTCGAACCCGAGAGAAACACAACGCTGAAGAATTCATGGTAGCAAGCCAGTTTGAAATTAGCCTATATAAAAGACGATCTTCACGTCTGTAGTGTACAAACCTTCTCTATTGCTGATTATATAAAACAACGGAGTTAAATATGGATTATTAGGCTGGAATAACGAACTTCCATTGCCACTTAAACCACGGTTTATGTTGTTGTGATAGTACAGACATCGTCACTAGAACTAAAACTACACATTTGTCAACACACGCGCCATAATGGTAACTGAATGAAGAAATAACTCGGGAAATCCCCACTAGAGGGCGCTATTGAATATAAAGTTGTTGTAGGGAATATCTTTGAATGTTTAGAAAATAATTTTCTGAAACAATAAAACTGAAGTTAAATAATGTTAGGTAACCTTAGATTTTATAACAGACATAACCAGAGAATTAATATACAAAGCGGCGTTCAGTCATGAAGTCAAATAATAGTGAATCCGACGATTGTTTTGGGCATCCGACATATGGCACTGGGGTTAACCGACGAATGCTATGTCGACCCGACAATCGTGTCAGATTCTCGACAACTCTCAAGGTTATCCCTTGTTGGACAACTGGGGTATAAAAGGGCCGCGTTCTTTGACTCGACCTCTTTCGCTCGCCTGACATTGGTCGAATTTCGTCAAGAATTATTAAAGATTTTGAAGGCAAGAAGTTACGTTTTGTAACTGATATTAATCAGAATGGCCAATGGGGTTACAAAACGTGACGATTACATCGATGCCTTCAAATCAAACAAGTTTTATGAAATTTAAAGACAGAATTAAATACGAGGTTTAGTTTTTAAGAGAGGTGATGGATTGGTGACCAAGAGAGGTCAAGCCGAATTCCATATATGTTTATAAGTTAAATAATGATAATTGGGAAATGCATAGTTCAATTCTTAGACTAAATTGATTTTTCAAAGATTTAAATAGGAAGAGGAAGAATAGATAGAAGCTTAAACATAAAAGTAATGGAATGGTGACAAGAAGAGAGGTCCAGCCGAATTCCATATAACAGTGAAATAATGATAATTGATAAATGCATATAAAGGATATGCTGATGTACTGAAATTCAATTCTCAGACTGAATTGATGTTCAGATTTTATTTGGAAAATTATCCTAACGGAGAAGAATAAGTTGAAGCTTACATGTTAAGGAAATATAAATTAATGAGGGAGTATTTATAGAGGGTAATTATTTTGGTGAAATTAGGTATTTTTCCCAAATGAGATAATTTGGAGATAAACAGTTGATAAGCAATCGTGATATTAACACTATTGCTTAGTAAAGTAATCTATCTGTTTCAAGAGTGAAACAGAATATAAATACAATACGGTTATTTTTAAAAGAAGAAGTCGCAGTACAGAGAAGAAATAGATAAAAAGAAAACAGAAAATCAAGGGAGATAACTGTACCGGTCCTATACAAAGAGTCCTAAAAAGGGAGATAAAGAGCACAGATAAAAAAATTAACAAAGATACAGATGGAGAAGAATTTATTTCAAAAGAGAACGCACAAGAATAATAAAATAATATAGTTATTAGGGTTAAATAAATTTATTGCATATTTTAAAATCGTGTTAGATATTTGACTGGTAACAACCGCCACTCGATTATCCGAACCGATCATTTAATCAGTCTGGTCATCACATAGTAATTATTTGATCCGTGTACCGTTACAATATCGATCTCCAACTTATTGTTTCATTGGTTCAGATAGTGCTCAACTAGTAACTAACTAGTGCTCAACTAGTAACTAACTGGAAACTACATATATGCAAATGAGTTATTTGCTTGCTCATTTGCATGGCAAAATTTCAATTAGTGTTTAGCTAGTAACTAATTGCAAATGAAAACGAATTTAATACTAATTGATCACTAGCCAATGGCTATCAAGGAAGAGCTCAGTTAGTAACTAGTTGAGTACTCATTAGTACCTAAGTTTGAAGGAAAGAATTTCTTGGAGTACTCAATTAGTAAGTAATTGAAAACTCTATGCAAATGAGTTATTTGCTCACTCATTTGCATGGCAAAATTTCAATTAGTGTCTATTTAGTAACTAACTGAAAATAAAGTTGAAAACTTGAGTTGAAATCCCATAGGTTTTTACATCTGGGTATTTGGCGTTCCATGGAACGAGCAGTCTAAATATGGAAAATAAGATTTGGGACGAGTTGACTACGCCGTTTTATTTTTAGGCATCTAGCAGATAAGGACGAATTTAAAAGGCGTGGTTAGGAACAACCCGTCCGCATGACTTTTCGTACCCAAATGGACGTTTCGTACTAATTTAGCCATGAACATCTGGTTAGATAGCTTAAAACTACCTTTGAAGCAGCTAAAAGGCGACTTATAGAATATTTAAGCTAGATAAAATTTCGTGTTGTATCACATGTATATTAGAATATTATCGGCATTTGCGTAACGGTCAGTTTGATAGGCATTTGCATAACGGTCAGTTTGATAGAAGGCCACGGGTTCAAAGTCACAGACATATAGATAGTTCCTATGTGACGTCATACTGTCCACTTTCCAGGTAAAGTAGCGGCCATTTTGGTAAGCATTAGAAATTGCGGCCATTTTGGTAAGCATTAGAAATTGAGTCTTACTAATTCTTTCTAAAATAGGGTGTATAACATTTATTGTCACATCGTTGTTATGACGATTGGTGACAAAAATCTTATAAAATATATCGAATCAAAGTATGGCAATTTAAATTAATAACTTTACTGAAATGTCGTAATTCTTACGTTTGCACTTTGTTTTAGCTGTTCATACATATATTTAAATTTGACCTTGGGTATTTAATATATACCGTAGCATTTTAGGACAAGCATCGATTAACTTGCAAATATTCTAGCATTGGGACCCAACTGCTGAAAATTTTAACTGTTCTTAAAATTAGTCATTGGAGGAGACTGCAGGAGACGTGGCATATACTGTTTAAAGACCCAGGACATTTGAGCTCACCTGAGCACAAAGTGCTCAAGTGAGCTATTGTGACCAGTCTTTGTCCATCGTATGTCAACTTTTGCTTGTTAACAATCTAGAGGCCACACTTTTTTATATCTTCATCAAACTTGTCCAGAATAATGTTCAGGTCAAAAGCTAAGTCAAGTTCGTATATGGGTCATGTTGGGTCAATAAGTAGGTCACTAGGTCGTCATAGAAAAACCTTGTTAACACTCTAGAGTCCATAGTTTTTGTCCAATCTTCATATAATTTGTCCAGAATGATGTTCATGACCAAAGCAAGGTCAAGTTCGTATATGTGTCATGTTGGGTAAATAAGTAGGTCACTAGGCCAAATCAAAGAAAAACCTTGTTAACACTCTAGAGTCCATAGTTTTTGTCTAATCTTCATATGATTTATCGAGAACAATGTTCATGCCAAAAGCAAGGTCGAGTTTGTATATGGGTCATGTTGGGTCAATAAGTAGGTCACTAGGCCAAATCAAAGAAAAACCTTGTTAACACTCTAGAGTCCATAGTTTTTGTCTAATCTTCATATGATTTATCGAGAACAATGTTCATGCCAAAAGCAAGGTCGAGTTTGTATATGGGTCATGTTGGGTCAATAAGTAGGTCACTAGCCAAATCATAGAAAAACTTTTTAACACTCTAGAATCCATATTTTTTGTCCAATCTTCATATAAATCGCCCAGAACAATGTTCATGACTAAAGCAAGGTCAAGTTCATATATGGGTCATGTTGGATCAATAAGTGGGTCACTAGGTCAAATCATAGAAAACCTTGCTAACACTTTAGAGTCCATTGTTTTCGTCCCAATCTTCATATAATTTGTCAAAAACAATGTTCAGGACAAAAGCTAAGTCAAGTTCATATGAACTAATAATGAACACTGTTAACCCTCTATTCATGACATTATTGGAAAATGTGTAGAACTCAATTTATTCTCAGGTAAGCGCCCAGGGCCACATGGCCCTCTTGTTTCTTCATTTTAGATAATTGATTTTCCTGATGATATATTTGGCACGTCGAGATCAATTTTGCCATTGGTAATCAAAAACAAACATACTAATCCATTTCCGAATCACAACCCAGAAGCAAAGTAAAAACTTTGGAACTGACAAGTTAGGTTAGACACGTGAACTTCCACCAGGGAAGTGAGGCCGGGTGCTCCGGAAGGGTAAGCACCTCCTGTTTAGCTAGCTACACCCGCCACGTGTGTAATCAAAATTGTGTGAAAGGAACATGGAACTATGAGATGTCAAATATATCCAAGGCAATCCTGGACACAGAGACATCAAACTTATCAACAATACTGTGATGACGGCCATAAAACTTTTTGAGGGCCTTGATAAGCCTAGGCTTGCAATATCCCTGAGTCAACAATTTATTTGCAAGCAGCCTACTTCGTTGTACAAAGTCCCCGTAGTGGGAACAAGCTCAACCATAGCGTATTAGTTGGGAAACAAATACACCATAAGCAGGAGAAGCAGGTATATTGCTGCATAAAAAAGGAAAATTGACAATAGAAAAATTGAAGTCACGTTGTCATAAAGTTTCAAATGTAGCCTTTCCTGTGCGTCACAATTCAGGTATAAGTCTAAATATGAAGCAGAACTTGAGGAATCAGTCGTGTCTTTTATTTCAAGCTCACTAGGATAGATGACATTTACATAGTCTCCAAATTTAGGATTGTTAAGAGACAGAACGTCATCTATATATCTGTATGTTGAGTTGAATGATTTGGCGACAGTTTTCTCTAAGTTTTACTTTCTTTTGAGATTGTGATTTGAAAATTGATAGGTATATTTGAGTTTTATTGCTATACTACATAAAGCATTAATATAATGGAAATGGTGGACATTTCTAAATTATCCCCGAGAAGTATTGCTTTTGATATTGCCAAAAACATTGAAATAGTGGTGGAACACCATAATCGTTCATAATCAACCACGATAATTCAAATCTCAATTCCCAAAGCAAAGTAAAAAGCATTGAAACTGTCTTTTTCCAAAAGGGGTCGGATGCTATGAACGGTTACCTACCATATGTCTAGCTAGCTACACCAGCCACGTGCGAGTTCATAATTGAAGATGAACGAAACATAGTACTATGGCACGTAAATTTATCAACAAAAAATACCAATCCATGTCCGAATTACAAATGTTGAAAACTGGAAAATTAAGTTGAAACACGTGAACTTCCACCAGGTCGAGAGTAGTGTAATAAGAAAAATATCTCGATATTCATCTTATTACACGAAAATATCTCGATATTCATCTTATTACACTACTGTCGGGTGCTCCAGAAGGGTAAGGACCTCTCATTTAGCTACCAACACACGCCACGCGTGAAATGAAAGGAACTGAAACTTGGACGCCTAATAAATCTAGGGCAATTTTGGATACAAGGGTATTATCAACATTTTTAATGGTGCAATGGAACTTTTAGAGCCTTCTAAAGCCATATAAATACTCCATAAGCCGGAGATTAAGGGATATTGTTACATAGAAGTTTGAAGTCATCACTTTGTCATACAGCTTATGTAGCCTTTTGTTGGCGCTATAATTGAGGTACTGATATGAAATGAAGCAGAACTTGTAAAAACAGTCGTATCTTTTATTTCAATCTCACTAGGGTATTTTGCATTCACATAGTCTATTTATAGGGCACCAATCTATCTGTCTGTATGTGGAGTTGAAATTCCTTTAGTGGAATCAGGCTTTACCATAGCATATTAACAAATCTATCATAAGCAGAACAAGCAGGTATATTGCTGCATAGAAAATGAAATGGCGTAGAAATAATAGGATAGATGACATTCACATATCTTTCAAATAGCTATTTATTTCGATTATAAGAAATTACAATCAATTTAATTATTTTTTGCAGTATCAAATTACTCGGACTCAATCTATTCGCAGTAGTATCCTCCCAGTTTCGGAGTAGAACCACTTGGACACGGTTTGCACTTTTGGTTATTACTTAAGCGATCGTAGTACTGATGCAACATTCCACAACACACAGCTGAACGTTTCCAGTGTGATAACCCTGTATCATGGCGTTTTAAATTTAATTGGGGTTGCTCTTTATGTTCTGCTAGTATTGGATCTACTATACAGAGATTAACGGAAGCCATTAAGAAAAAGTTAGTTTTCGGTTTTGGTTCTTGCACAGGTCCAACAAACGATAATTTAATACCAAACTTGGAATAAATAGATGGATATGCAGCTCGATTTTGCACTTTTCCTTCAGACAAAACACAAATTGAAGGTAACTTAGGGCATGAATGGAATTCGTAAGGGGAAGTAGGTAGTTGTTGTAGTAAACTGCAGTGCTCACCACCTTGCCTGTACCGACAGTTATATTGGTATATATCAGCAGCACTGAAATCGTAAACCTTTCCACCGGGACTGATCACATTACTTGACAAGTATCTTGCGGATGATTTGACGTCAACAGATAAACTGCTGTTATTAGGTATAAATAACTCCAGTTGCTGTAAAACTATCATTTTGTCCTTTTCATCATCATTTATCCAGTTATTTTCAATCAGCCATTTTTTACTGGGTATTTGAAAAACTATTTCATCGCCTTTATATAAACTGGTTAAATCGATAGTTCCTTGTGGTATTTTTGTAGTAAGAGACCGATGTTGGCAGGAATATAAACATATCGCTTAATATTGTCGCTCTCGCACATATCTTTGTCAAACCGCGAAGAGACGAGAACGTTACTGTTTAAGACTGCTTGTGGATTATCAATAGCACGTTTACAATATTCAGGCATAACACCCCCGTTTTTGTATTCTAATAAAGTGCACGCGTCCTGAATAAGAAACAATAAGTTGACCCCTGAATTCACAATGATTTCCAGTGTAGCCATTTTAAAATTAACTAATGTGTTTTCAAAATCCCCTGTAGTTATTCGTTCAGGAATTTTCTTTATACTTTCAGCACTATTTCGCGCAATTGTAGCCCTTACAGCACATGCCATGGCACGGAATAGAGAATCCTGTTTATCATACATATCTCTGTACAGGCCCATTAAGTTTTGGACATCAAGCTTTGTGGCTAAACATTTACCTTTTGACGCTAGTACCCCTTGTGCTACGGCTGATACGAGCGACGATCCAGCGTAAATAATTTCACATAACCCGTCAATAATTTCGGTAAGTATAGATTCATATTCGTTTATTGTAGATAGTTCAAATGCAGGTCGATACGAGTCGTATTCTTTTAGGAAAGCATGCGTATGTTTCTTAAGATTTTGTACACTTAAGTTTCCTTTCATTCCTATCGTAACTAATGCTTTAATGTTAGGGAATTTATTTGTCATTATAGTTACTTTCGATTGCAGGTTAGTGCCAATTTTTTTAAGTCGAGGAAAGTAGGTTGATATAACATCTATTTTAAGTTTATTAACGACAGATTTTGTCAATGCTGCTTGTCGATCTCGCACCTCTAAAAGGGCGTCAGATATGTCAAAGATTGTAAAGGGATTTACAAATGCCGCACACGCAACAGCAACATTTGCTATTTGCCCGGCAATTTCAGCATAGTTTGAAATCGTTGCTTGTTTTAATATAGTTGATAGTTTTGATGTGATTATTGGTGCGATACTTTGTTGTTTCATGTTCAATTCATTGAAAATACTGTGAACCAATGCTATATCGGAATGGTATTTTCTATTATCAAACTCTGCCAGAGAAATAAAATATGTCCCTAGTTTTGATTGGAAAGATTGTATATTTTTCTTTAAATCTATTAGCTCTTTTGTAAACGAGTACTTTAATACATTCAACTCATTTGATAGTGTACGAAACTGATTCTGTTCCAAGAGTTTAAGCATGTCGAGTTGCACCTGTAATTGACCGAAAACGGTAGGCTTTACTTTCTGTTTTACAAAAGTTTCAAACAATAGCCTAATGGTATTTAACCGACAAAATAGTTTATTAGACATACCTGGCATTAGACACCTATCATATGGACACGTTATTAAGATATCACTTACGTGATTTAATGTATCGTGATCTTTAATTTCGAAGAAAGTTGAAAGCGAGTGAATCAAATCAATATAATGTACGTTCTCTAGTGGCACAAATGACCAGGCAAAGGTGGAATTGATTCTTGACAAATCAATGTTTTTACTACTTGGATAAGAAAATTGGCAGTATTCGACTGTATATATATAAGTGATTTTGCTCGATACTGTAACAAATACCTGTTTAAGTCTAGGATTGTAATGTACAAAGCCGTTTTCGGGAAAATGTTCAGAAATCCTCACTTTGTAAGACATTGTATTCTCAGTGTTTTCAGTATCAATAGCTTTAACAATAGTCAATGTCTCATTTATTACCGACATGAAATACAGTTTGTTGAAAACGACTATTGCATAGTTATCAACATCAATTGAGTCAATGTATATCCTCTTAATTGACAAGAGATCAACGATGGATATTCGTTCAAGAATCCAATTATTGTCACCTTGATAAAGAATCCATATACCATTTTCGTCAACCATAATGTAGATATCATCAGGGCGCATTTTAGCCTTTGTAATGCGCAACTCTCTTTTCACTAGCTTTTCAGTTTTTAAATTAAAACTAGCAATGACGGGTTTTTTATCCTTCGAAAAGACTTGACATAGGACAAAACCATGAACTATTCGCATTGTAGAAAATCTACAAAGGTCCTTCATAGCTAAACCCTCAATGTATGTTCGATCGCCCCCGTCTTCAGACCAAGTCACTGATGTATGGCTATTGGATATTTGCATTGCTTTATAATTATATGCGTTTGTTGAAATAATGGTCTCTTCAAGCATCAGTAATCCGTGAGAATGCTGTATCGTTGACTTTCTTTTAAGACCAGTCAGGTCTTTCGTCGCTCCTGTTCCGCAAATTAAAAAAAAGTTTACAGTGTACATAAATAAAAATACCTTAAAAACATATTATTTTTATCATAATAATCTTTGGTTAAATTCCCCAAAACAACTTTTTTAAATGCTTTATATCCCTTCTATTAGCTAATAGCATAGCTAAACATCTTGTTTTTTATACTTGATGCTTGATGTCACGCAGAAATAAAAAGAAAGTTAATTCTATATTTACAATATTTTTCCTAACATTCTTATTACAAACTTTCTCGATTGCGTCATACTAATAAGAAATAAAAACCGGTAATACCGAATCTGTCAGCAATGTAAGCATTCTGAGCACAGGCAATATGTAAAGTTTTTACTTTGCTTCTGGATTTTGATTCGGACATGGATTAGTTTGAGTTGACGAGGTGAAACTATTTTCCATATAACGTGTCTTTTCCAAAAAAAAAAAAAAAACAAAGTTCGACAGACTTCACTCGCAAATCAGATTGTACATTTCATCTTATGAAACGAATATTAGCGAAGAAATTCCTAAATCGAATGCTTTTGCAATCTTGTCTAAAATACATAATCGCTTACTGTACCATAGATACATGGGTGGCTCTTTTTAGTGCGAATACAAATAAGGCTTTAACCATTATTTCTGCATTGAATTAAGTAAATATGAGTATAAAGTTACTTCAGACAAAATTTCATGTAATTATGAAGTCTATAAGATGAACACATTTAGTGAAAAGTTTCTTCAAAATCCGGCATTATCGGTCAACGACCACACAACTGTATGCACACGATGCAAAGTAAAGAAGCATGATATTGGGGACGAATTCTTTTACTGACAGAGTTTGATGTTGACATAACATTAATTCGCAGACACTTTTATAGGGATCTAACGCAGACACTTTTATAGGGATCTAAAATTGTGTTGTCGAAACTATTTATTAAATTGATCAACTTTCTCTATCCGACAATTTTCCTGGCGTACATACAACCCAAATTGGATCAGGAAGGTGAAATGAATCCGGAATTTATACCAGCACCTGTACAAGAGAACAACACATGAGATACTTCAAATACTCCTTTTATATCATCAATTCAATATATTTGTGTATATTTAAGAAAATTTATTGATTTTATTCTAATATAATTTTCGAATATTTATTTTTGACATTAATATTATTATCAATTACTTAGTTTTTATCGCCATTCATTTACGTGTTTTTATATTGTTTTTTATACACTAGTATTTATAGTTTTATAACTATTCCTACTACTACTTCTAAAATATTTTATTAGGGTGTCACACATTTAGATAACAACTTAAAACATTTAAAATTATGTACATATTGAGGTAAATGCCCCGTCACTTGGGTTAACGAGGCACTGAAAAACTTTAAAATGTCTCTATAAATAAATTGTGATGTTTAAATCACTTAAAATCCCCGGTAAAAACGGTTGTTTCATTTTTCTGTATTAAAAACGTTAAATTACAAATTATACCAGTTTTAATTAAACTATTATTAAATTCGGAGGCTTGTCTAAAAAGATCAAAACGCAAACCTGAATAAAAAATATACAGGTGTTAAATGTTGTTTTAGCATTTATAGTCGGGAGTGAACAAAATAAAATACTTAGAAATTATCTGACTGAATTCTCAATCTTAGTCTACCGTCCGTTTATTCTGCTGGAGAGAAAGGAATAACGCTAATATTTCAAAGATTTGAATCAGGGCACGGTTAAAAATCAATTAATCATTTACTTACATGAGCCGAGTCGTTGCTAATAATCCTTATTTCGATCTAATCCGTGCATTATAACTCCTTTAATGCTCCAAAACTTGTTTTGAATAGGTGTTGACAATGATAAAAATTTTGACAAAATGGCGGAGTCTTTAGTGTGACGGAAGAATTTATTATTTACACAGGTTCGCGAGGGGTACAATGAAGGGTAGTTCAAAGGTCGGGTTGAGTTTAAAAGTTTGAATTTATGTCAATTTTTTTCAAAAGTTTGAAAATGCAGAAAGGTAGTTCACTTTATTAAATCGATTTTGGTCATCCCAGTTACGCAAAAAAAATAAATCCGTTCTTGAGCTGCACTAAACTACGTAAATAGTCGACTCTTTCGTCATGACTACGTAATATAAAGAACCCCGCCATTTCGTAAAAAAGTTACCATTGTAAACACCCATCCAGGTTATATTTTGTCGCTTAAAATGATATATTAAGCAAGGATGGAACCGAAACAGAAATTTTCAGTTACGACTCGGCTCATGTAAGTAAAAGAATCATTGATTTGTACCCGTTGTATTGAAATTGAAATTGAGTATTTTGCGATCTTGCTTTCTCCGAAATAGGCTAAATAAACAATAAGTAAAAGTGTGTCAATTCATACCTCGCGATAAAGAGTTCAAAGGTACAAACTTAATCAAGGGCAGGTATTGTGAGGAGGTGTAAATTACATATTATACCAGTTTTTATTTTACAGCACTAGACGGCCGTTTCGGAATACCATATCTCATAAGTAGTGCTTAGACCAAAATTATGAAACCAAAATTATTTTGAAGATGTTGAAAAGCTACCCAAAGGACCAAAATATATTTTACCAAATTAACCTAAGGAAATACTTTGCATCAGGGAGTATACCTTAGTTTTTGAGAAATTTCAAATTTTAATTTAATAGGATACTTAGCCGATGACACTTTATAGATCACAGTCGGCATGGGTCATTAAAATGCCGGCCAGAGTTAAGACCTGGGATAATCAGAAGAAAATTGAGCTCTATCTTTAACGGAATCAATAAACTCCGTTATTTTTCCGACAAATAACTGACAAAATTTTATATTAAATTATGAATATATGTTTAATCTTTAATAAATGCCGATATAAAATAGAAATTACTGGCCAATTTTGTTACAAAAATTAAAATACTTTTTGTTAAAAAAATAAAGAAAATGCCGACAATAGTGAATACAGTTGAAAACATATTTTACATGTTTTTACAAATTACTCTGGGATATAAATAAGGGTGGGATATTTTGGATAATTATTCTATTCCTTGGTAAGTAAGTATATTGTAAGTATATATTAATTAATTAGTGATTATTTCAGTGTTCTGATTTTCATTTCTTACATTTTTCATCAATTGTTCATAAAACCGAATTATTTGGCTTTATAGCAAAATTTGTTATCACCACACAAGTAAAAAGTGTATATAACCTTTAGTGTTTAAGTAGGCAATATTGAAAATGTCAGCATCTTCTAATGCACCATATCCTTGTGACGTTTGCAACAAAAATTGCTTAGGCAATAGCATTGCTTGTGGTAAATGTGAGTCTTGGTTCCATATCAGATGTGAAAATCTGAAAAATGAAGATTTCAAGTTTTTGCAGGGGACTTGGATTGGACTATCAGTGTTATAAATGTTGCATACTTTCCAACGAAAAATTTGATTATGGTTCTGGAATTCATAGGTTGTCCAATTCTCTTAGTCTCGGTTATCTAGATCAGGCTGTGAAATTGGAGAAAATGTTTTTGCGTAATGAAGATAACTCTCCTATAATTGGTCGTGCCATTTCCGACACAAGGGGGTTGAGACCAGATATAACATCTTTGCGACTATTGTCGAAAATTGGTTCCAAATTACCTGCCAATCAAGTGCCATGCTATGCAACTGGTAATGGAAATTGTTTAATTCCGTTTCTATAGCTCTGATAGGTAACGAAGATCTGTCTGACGAGTTACGCTACCGAACATGTTTAGAATTAATTTAAATAAAGATGCCTATAAAAGGGAATGTAGAAGTAATCTTTGTGTAACAGGGGAAGACATCGAAGAGTCGTGCAAAAGCGCCGCTGTCAACAACGAGTTTTCGTCCCCGTGGACAATTAAAGCCCTAGCCACTGTTTTAGATCTCGCAATCAAATCTGTATACCCCCAGTAAATGGTCTTTTAGACGAAAGCGTCAGAGTATTGAATATGACATTTTATCCAATTGGAAAAAAAGAGCTGTAGAAAGCCAGCTCTATGTGTCCTGTGGACAGTTATCCCCGGTATGTGGACGCCAAATCACTTTATCCCCCTTCTTGACATTAGAATTTCAAATATAGATAATCAGCTGCTAAATGATTTTCGACTTTATAGATTCTCCAAAATTTGTGACCTTGATGCTTTTCCCAAAGTCGATGAGGAATTTCTTATGAAGCTGACGAACAGTTGAAATCATTGAACGACACTGCAGTGAAAATTGATAAGGTTATTGATATTGATGACGATAAAGAGTTTCCTCCACTTCCACATTCCCATACAATTTTGGACAAATCGGTAAAAAAATGTGAAATTCCTGAATATAATGAGAATACATGTCCTAGCATTTTGGATATATCGGGCGAAAATGAAAGTGCGGACAGCTCTGTTATTTCAAAATCTTACGATTTGTTATCGCCCGCTCAAAACCAGATTCTTCCTTCAGATACAAAAGATAACTATACAGTCGAGGAGTCATTTCTATTTGAAATACAAGATAGTGTACATGAGCCTAAAAGCGATAATCAAATAAACGGAACATCAAAATTACGCTGCAAATTCCTAGAACATCAAGACATTACAAATTTAACAACTAATTCTAGTTTATCTGTACTGGATGAAATTCCCATGACAAAAAAGATAATATTTATTTTCTGTTAAACAACAAAAATAATTGTAACCGAGTCTGGCCAAAAAAATGGAATTTTGGGACAATTGTGGCGTATGGGCAAATAAATCACAAAGAAATACTTATTTCCTTCGGAATGCCTCTACTGAAAAATTAGAATTCATAGAGAAAAAACATGACACTCGGTTTAACCAAAAAAGAAATTTCGTTCCTCCTGAACCTCAACCACGTGATGACCAAATTTACATTTTAACCCGATATTATTGTTCTCTTAAAAGAGATAACACTTATAAAAGAAGATAAGTTATTTTCAACAAATGTCGGGTAACGTGACCGGTATTGATATTGCCGTTGTTGAATATTTAGGTCAGTACCCGGAGCATATTCCATCTTCATGGTAAATCGAAACATGAAAACTCTGAATATTTTAGAACATCGCCTGGGAACCACGAAAAACATTGAAGAAGGAATAAAATGTAAACTGACTGCAAGAGAAATACGTAAATGGCACCGGGTCAAAAACCTTGCGATACAAAAATCATTCAGAACATAAAGTACCGACTAGAAAAAAAGAAAAACCCGATAGTAATTGCAAAAATATAGCCGATGATATACAATCTCTAAATTGTAAAGACACTGAAGTAAGATTTGTTAGGGAAATAGTACCTTTAGATGGAAAGCCACCAGGCGTAATTTGTTCTACCGACAACCAAATTCGCCACTTAATGTCTTGTTGCGCTAGAGACGACGACGGAAGTATTTTAGGAGTAGATAGAACGTTTAATCTTGGACCCTGTTACGTAACATGCACGGTTTTCAAGACAAAAACCTGATGCAGAAAAAAACTGGGTCGTGTCCGATAATTTTAGGTCCTGTGTATTTTCACTGGGATGGGGAATACGACTCTTATCAGCGTTTTCTTAGTAATCTTTTCTTAAAATTTGAAAATACCCAGCCATTGTTTAATGTAACGAATATTATTTTCGGCACTGACGAGGAAAAAGCTTTAATCAAAGACATAAAAACATGTTTCCCGTACTCGAATTTAACTCTTTATACCAGACATTTAGAGGAAAATGTGAAACGTCGTTTGCGACGTACAGTAGAAAAAATGATAATGATATAAAACTGTAATTAACTCTTTGTTTGGACCAGGGGACTGATAGAAATGAAAACTTTGGGCGAATTTGAGGTTTTAAGACACAGTATCGAGACTGAACACGCAAAAGATATGGGATCATATCTCACTGATAAGGTTATTCCTACGATCAAAAATGTTGTATTTGAAACACGCACATCAAAGAAGGTCCCAGATCAATGGAAAAACAATAAGTGAAAGTATGAACAAAATTCCAAAATTTTAAATTACCTGAAAACAAAAAGACTCCCTGATCTCGTAGAAATTGTTGAAAACGAAGTGAAATATCAGGAAAGTTTGATTCGTGGCGCATTGCATGGGTTTGGTGATTTTGAACTTTCACCAGGTGCACGTCATTATCAAATTAATCACTCCATTTGGGAACAAAAAACCGAGGAACAGCAAAAGAAAATTTTTCATAAATTGATTTCTTTCAGAAAAGTTAAAAAAGTCGTGGTGTCAACTGAATACCATGCATTGAATGTTGTCTCACGTAGGACACACTTGTGGTGAAAACTACACTGTGACATCTTGCATAGGTTATCTTTTAAAATATATTTTTTAAAAATAAATAAAGTTTAAATAACTAATTTAGAAGTAAATTTGTAGGGACCGGTACAATTAATTTTCTAAGGCGATTAGTTGCGACTTTGTTCGTGAGATCCACATTCCATGTGTAACTTCAGAGATATTAATTGTCCATAAACATATTTGTTTTCGTATATCAGTTATCCATTCAAATCTGTATATCAACACAAAAGCTACTTAAATTCTATTTAATTCTAAATCATCGTGATGGATAACTAATCAAATAAATGATCCCGTGAGAACCACGTCCTCGTCGTGGGATCTGGAAATATGTTTAGTTATACATCATTTTATATATATAATTCAATTAATTTTAATTATTTATCAATAATACCATGTTTTAAATAATTTTTATTATATAACAATGGCATATGTAACTATTCGTGCGAAGTGTTCTCGATAAGAATTGTATTTAATATGGCCGATATACTTCATTGATCACAACCTTATCCGTATACAACTGAACATCGCTGATACTCGGTATAAATTCCGGATTACTTTCCCATTTCCTGATCCAATTTAGGTTGTATACACGCCAGTAATAATGCCGATATTTGAACTTTTCACTAAATTTGTTTATCTTATAGACTTCATAATCACATGGAATTTTGTCTAAAGTAAGTTAATACTCATATTTACCTAATTAAATGAAGAAATAAAGGTTAAAATCCATTTTTATTACTTCGCACTAAAAAGAGCTACCGGAGATACAGTAGTGGTAGAAAACTTATAAATCTAGATCTCATTATGTATGCTGCGGTAAGAAATGTTCCCATTCCGGCTGTAAGGAAAGTGTAACAAGGGAAATACATAATTTTCAACATAGTTAAAATTTAACATGACTGTTCATTAGTTTAATAATTACTGGTTGGAAGTAAAAGTAAATAACTGGCGATATTATTATAATTATAATGCAACATATTTCAGACAGGCGATCAAAAATATCTGAAAATACCGGCAATACACATTCATGAAATGTAAATTACAGAAAGAATCTTTCAGGTTTTGATATTTTAACTGCTTTACGGAAATAACCTCCGGATTTCGTGATTAGATTAAGATATTAATGTACTATCTCATAGGGCTACTACTATAATCATCAATCAAAAACAAATATACTTATCAATGTCGAAATAAAAGTCCAAAATCATAGTAAAGGCTTTGAATTTTTAAATTTAAATTCTAGGAGTAAATTTTCACAAAAAAGTCTGGGAGCTCGAAAGGGTAAGCACCCATTGTTGAGCTAGTTACACTCGACACGGTAGGAGAATTAAAGAAACAACGAACTTTGGGATGTCAAATTTATCCATGATAATTATGGAACTTGCTTTCTCCGAAATAGGCTAAATAAACAATAAGTAAAAGTGTGTCAATTCATACCTCGCGATAAAGAGTTCAAAGGTACAAACTTAATCAAGGGCAGGTATTGTGAGGAGGTGTAAATTACATATTATACCAGTTTTTATTTTACAGCACTAGACGGCCGTTTCGGAATACCATATCTCATAAGTAGTGCTTAGACCAAAATTATGAAACCAAAATTATTTTGAAGATGTTGAAAAGCTACCCAAAGGACCAAAATATATTTTACCAAATTAACCTAAGGGAATACTTTGCATCAGGGAGTATACCTTAGTTTTTGAGAAATTAATTTAATAGGATACTTAGCCGATGACACTTTATAGATCACAGTCGGCATGGGTGATTAAAATGCCGGCCAGAGTTAAGACCTGGGATAATCAGAAGAAAATTGAGCTCTATCTTTAACGGAATCAATAAACTCCGTTATTTTTCCGACAAATAACTGACAAAATTTTACTATTAAATTATGAATATATGTTTAATCTTTAATAAATGCCGATATAAAATAGAAATTACTGGCCAATTTTGTTACAAAAATTAAAATAATTTTTGTTAAAAAAATAAAGAAAATGCCGACAATAGTGAATACAGTTGAAAACATATTTTACATGTTTTTACAAATTACTCTGGGATATAAATAAGGGTGGGATATTTTGGATAATTATTCTATTCCTTGGTAAGTAAGTATATTGTAAGTATATATTAATTAATTTAGTGATTATTTCAGTGTTCTGATTTTCATTTCTTACATTTTTCATCAATTGTTCATAAAACCGAATTATTTGGCTTTATAGCAAAATTTGTTATCACCACAAGTAAAAAGTGTATATAACCTTTAGTGTTTAAGTAGGCAATATTGAAAATGTCAGCATCTTCTAATGCACCATATCCTTGTGACGTTTGCAACAAAAATTGCTTAGGCAATAGCATTGCTTGTGGTAAATGTGAGTCTTGGTTCCATATCAGATGTGAAAATCTGAAAAATGAAGATTTCAAGTTTTTGCAGGGGACTATTGGACAATTGGACTATCAGTGTTATAAATGTTGCATACTTTCCAACGAAAAATTTGATTATGGTTCTGGAATTCATAGGTTGTCCAATTCTCTTAGTCTCGGTTATCTAGATCAGGCTGTGAAATTGGAGAAAATGTTTTTGCGTAATGAAGATAACTCTCCTATAATTGGTCGTGCCATTTCCGACACAAGGGGGTTGAGACCAGATATAACATCTTTGCGACTATTGTCGAAAATTGGTTCCAAATTACCTGCCAATCAAGTGCCATGCTATGCAACTGGTAATGGAAATTGTTTAATTCCGTTTCTATAGCTCTGATAGGTAACGAAGATCTGTCTGACGAGTTACGCTACCGAACATGTTTAGAATTAAATTTAAATAAAGATGCCTATAAAAGGGAATGTAGAAGTAATCTTTGTGTAACAGGGGAAGACATCGAAGAGTCGTGCAAAAGCGCCGCTGTCAACAACGAGTTTTCGTCCCCGTGGACAATTAAAGCCCTAGCCACTGTTTTAGATCTCGCAATCAAATCTGTATACCCCCAGTAAATGGTCTTTTAGACGAAAGCGTCAGAGTATTGAATATGACATTTTATCCAATTGGAAAAAAAGAGCTGTAGAAAGCCAGGTCTATGTGTCCTGTGGACAGTTATCCCCGGTATGTGGACGCCAAATCACTTTATCCCCCTTCTTGACATTAGAATTTCAAATATAGATAATCAGCTGCTAAATGATTTTCGACTTTATAGATTCTCCAAAATTTGTGACCTTGATGCTTTTCCCAAAGTCGATGAGGAATTTCTTTATGAAGCTGACGAACAGTTGAAATCATTGAACGACACTGCAGTGAAAATTGATAATGTTATTGATATTGATGACGATAAAGAGTTTCCTCCACTTCCACATTCCCATACAATTTTGGACAAATCGGTAAAAAAAAGTGAAATTCCTGAATATAATGAGAATACATGTCCTAGCATTTTGGATATATCGGGCGAAAATGAAAGTGCGGACAGCTCTGTTATTTCAAAATCTTACGATTTGTTATCGCCCGCTCAAAACCAGATTCTTCCTTCAGATACAAAAGATAACTATACAGTCGAGGAGTCATTTCTATTTGAAATACAAGATAGTGTACATGAGCCTAAAAGCGATAATCAAATAAACGGAACGTCAAAATTACGCTGCAAATTCCTAGAACATCAAGACATTACAAATTTAACAACTAATTCTAGTTTATCTATACTGGATGAAATTCCCCATGACAAAAAAGATAATATTTATTTTCTGTTAAACAACAAAAATAATTGTAACCGAGTCTGGCCAAAAAAATGGAATTTTGGGACAATTGTGGCGTATGGGCAAATAAATCACAAAGAAATACTTATTTCCTTCGGAATGCCTCTACTGAAAAATTAGAATTCATAGAGAAAAAACATGACACTCGGTTTAACCAAAAAAGGAAATTTCGTTCCTCCTGAAACTCAACCACGTGATGACCAAATTACATTTTAACCCGATATTATTGTTCTCTTAAAAGAGATAACACTTATAAAAGAAGGATAAGTTATTTTCAACAAATGTCGGGTAACGTGACCGGTATTGATATTGCCGTTGTTGAATATTTAGGTCAGTACCCGGAGCATATTCCATCTTCATGGTAAATCGAAACATGAAAACTCTGAATATTTTAGAACATCGCCTGGAACCACGAAAAACATTGAAGAAGGAATAAAATGTAAACTGACTGCAAGAGAAATACGTAAATGGCACCGGGTCAAAAACCTTGCGATACAAAAATCATTCAGAACATAAAGTACCGACTAGAAAAAAAGAAAAACCCGATAGTAATTGCAAAAATATAGCCGATGATATACAATCTCTAAATTGTAAAGACACTGAAGTAAGATTTGTTAGGGAAATAGTACCTTTAGATGGAAAGCCACCAGGCGTAATTTGTTCTACCGACAACCAAATTCGCAACTTAATGTCTTGTTGCGCTAGAGACGACGACGGAAGTATTTTAGGAGTAGATAGAACGTTTAATCTTGGACCCTGTTATAACGTAACATGCACGGTTTTTCAAGACAAAAACCTGATGCAGAAAAAAACTGGGTCGTGTCCGATAATTTTAGGTCCTGTGTATTTTCACTGGGATGGGGAATACGACTCTTATCAGCGTTTTCTTAGTAATCTTTTCTTAAAATTTGAAAATACCCAGCCATTGTTTAATGTAACGAATATTATTTTCGGCACTGACGAGGAAAAAGCTTTAATCAAAGACATAAAAACATGTTTCCCGTACTCGAATTTAACTCTTTATACCAGACATTTAGAGGAAAATGTGAAACGTCGTTTGCGACGTACAGTAGAAAAAATGATAATGATATAAAACTGTAATTAACTCTTTGTTTGGACCAGGAGGACTGATAGAAATGAAAACTTTGGGCGAATTTGAGGTTTTAAGACACAGTATCGAGACTGAACACGCAAAAGATATGGGATCATATCTCACTGATAAGGTTATTCCTACGATCAAAAATGTTGTATTTGAAACACGCACATCAAAGAAGGTCCCAGATCAATGGAAAAACAATAAGTGAAAGTATGAACAAAATTCCAAAATTTTAAATTACCTGAAAACCAAAAAGACTCCCTGATCTTGTAGAAATTGTTGAAAACGAAGTGAAATATCAGGAAAGTTTGATTCGTGGCGCATTGCATGGGTTTGGTGATTTTGAACTTTCACCAGGTGCACGTCATTATCAAATTAATCACTCCATTTGGGAACAAAAAACCGAGGAACAGCAAAAGAAAATTTTTCATAAATTGATTTCTTTCAGAAAAGTTAAAAAAGTCGTGGTGTCAACTGAATACCATGCATTGAATGTTGTCTCACGTAGGACACACTTGTGGTGAAAACTACACTGTGACATTCTTGCATAGGTTATCTTTTAAAATATATTTTTTAAAAATAAATAAATAAAGTTTAAATAACTAATTTAGAAGTAAATTTGTAGGGACCGGTACAATTAATTTTCTAAGGCGATTAGTTGCGACTTTGTTCGTGAGATCCACATTCCATGTGTAACTTCAGAGATATTAATTGTCCATAAAGATATTTGTTTTCGTATATCAGTTATCCATTCAAATCTGTATATCAACATTAAAAGCTACTTAAATTCTATTTAATTCTAAATCATCGTGATGGATAACTAATCAAATAAATGGATCCCGTGAGAACCACGTCCTCGTCGTGGGATCTGGAAACATGTTTAGTTATACGTCATTTTATATATATAATTCAATTAATTTTAATTATTTATCAATAATACCATGTTTTAAATAATTTTTATTATATAACAATGGCATATGTAACTATTCGTGGCGAAGTGTTCTCGATAAGAATTGTATTTAATATGGCCGATATACTTCATTGATCACAACCTTGTCCGTATACAACTGAACATTGCTGATACTCGGTATAAATTCCGGATTACTTTCCCATTTCCTGATCCAATTTAGGTTGTATACACGCCAGTAATAATGCCGATATTTGAACTTTTCACTAAATTTGTTTATCTTATAGACTTCACAATCACATGGAATTTTGTCTTAAGTAAGTTAATACTCATATTTACCTAATTAAATGAAGAAATAAAGGTTAAAATCCATTTTTTATTACTTCGCACTAAAAAGAGCTACCGGAGATACAGTAGTGGTAGAAAACTTATAAATCTAGATCTCATAATGTATGCTGCGGTAAGAAATGTTCCCATTCCGGCTGTAACAAGTGTAACAAGGGAAATACATAATTTTCAACATAGTTAAAATTTAACATGACTGTTCATTAGTTTAATAATTACTGGTTGGAAGTAAAAGAAAATAACAGGCGCTGATATTATTATAATTATAATGCAACATATTTCAGACAGGCGATCAACAAATATCTTAAAATACCGGCAATACACATTCATGAAATGTAAATTACAGAAAGAATCTTTCAGGTTTTGATATTTTTAACTGTTTTACGGATCAATAACCTCCAGATTTCGTGATTAGATTAAGATATTAATGTACTATCTAATAGGTTTACTACTATAATCGTCAATCAAAAACAAATATACTTATCAATGTCGAAATAAAAGTCCAAAATCATAGTAAAGGCTTTGAATTTTTTTAAATTTAAATTCTAGGAGTAAATTTTCACAAAAAAGTCTGGGAGCTCCGAAAGGGTAAGCACCCATTGTTGAGCTAGTTACACTCGACACGGTAGGAGAATTAAAGAAACAACGAACTTTGGGATGTCAAATTTATCCATGATAATTATGGAAACAAAGACCTCATACTTATCAACGATATTGTGATGACAGTCATTAAACGTTATGGGAAATGATAAGAAAAGGCTTCATTGCAATATTCCTGCGTCAATATTTTATTTGTAAGCAGCTTGCTTCGTTATATCAAGTTCTTAGTCGGAACAAGATCTACTATAGTCAAAAACAAACATACTAATCCATTTCCGAATCACAATCCATATTTAAATTAATTGTTAAATAAATACACAATAAGCAAAAAAGCATAAAATTGCTATATGAAAAAGATGACAAAAGAAAAATTGAAATCGTCACATTTGTTACACAGCTTCAATGTAGCCTTTTGTGGGTGTCATATTTAAGGTACAAGTTAAAATACGAAGCAGAACTTAGGAAATCAGTGGTGTCAAGCTTTCTAGGATAGATGACATGAATTCACATAAGATTGGTAAGAGATAGAACGCCATATACTGCAGTATATACTTGAATTTGGGATTAAAATTCGGTGACAGACTGACAGTCTTCCCTCTAGATTAACAAGATTCTGCATAAATTCTGCTTCATACAAATCAGCAAACAATGGTGCACAGCTTGTGCCAATATGGTGTACAGATCGTTTGCAATAAATTTGATCATTGGTAACAACCTTTTTCAAAAACATTAAATATCTTTACTTGCTACACCAAGTGGTGCAATTCGTTTGACCTCCTGTAGAATTGCTGTTAATGTACTACCTTTTCTTGCCTGCAGTTAATATATGGCGATATTTCGCAAAAAAGACTTAAATTGAAATATGCTTTAACTTTATCAATTGGGTTTCATAGTGACCGACGATCTAACTATTCTAACCGTTGGTCTTACACTATTCGGTTTCCATTCCGTTCATATTTTAAATGTTATTCAATAGACGACTGTTCGGAATACAATTCCTCATTATAGTGCTTAGAGTACAATTGTGAAATCAAACTTTTTCCCAAGGATCCATCTAAAGGGTCAAAATATATTTTAACCAAAGTTAGCTAAAGAAATACTTTGAATGAGGGAGTTTACCTTAGTTTTTGAGAATTTATATATTTCAACGAGCAGCAAATTTAGACAATAGTATATTTCAGATGATATTCTTGGGATATGCTTAATATACCAGCAGAGATACCCGTCTAGTCGTTTCAATTACATTATATATAACAAAAAACAAACATATTAATCCATGTCCAACTGGCAATCCAGAAGTAAGGTAAAAACTCAGTTTAGACCGTCCACCAGGGACGTGAGCCCAAGTGCTCCGGAAGGGTAAGAACTTCCTGTTTAACTAGCTAAACTCATGACGTGTGTAATCAAAATTGTGTGAAAGGAACATCGAACTATAGGACGTCAGTGTTAATTTTTAGAGAGCCATATCGAAACTCAATTCTTATATCTTTTTTTTCCGTGAGCAAATCATTTCAATTTCAATTTCAATAGGGGTTTATTATAAAACTTGAAAGTTACCTACCTAAACGAACCGACATAAGGAAGGCCAAGAAAATCATCTGGTACCGGTATGGCATATTGTCTCTTGAGCAAACCCTAGGAAGACAAAAGTAATCACAATCCTTAAGCAAAGTGAAAACTTTGAAAAATATCAAATGAGTTTTAAAAAAGTCTAAATCATGCATGACATTTCGAATAATTATACTGGAAGTGGTTTCAGGCAGACGAAAAATTTTTTCCGAAAGAATGATATTTTTACTTTCAATATAAAAAAGATGACAATTTCTGCAAATTCACCAATAGCTGGTTCCATCTCGATAAATTAAATATTCTTGACTTGGACGCAAAACCCAATTCAGTCAATCTTCCTCTCATGATTGTTCTAAAGAAATTTTAGAAAAAATTGTTAAAAATTTGATTCAACCTCTATGTTGATTAGAGTTGAGTTGAGTAATGGTGTTTAACGTCAAGACTAATTCACTTATATCGAGACGTCGTCAGCAATAACCGAAGGTGCAGAAATTTTGCCTGTGCGTTGCGCTGATGGCATTATACAGCAGGGTTCTTTAGACCCGATCGGCGATCAAACTCATGGTCTCCCACGTACGGAGCGAGCACTGTACCAACTGACCTACCGCAGTGGTTCTATGTTGAATAGAGATAACCGTATAGCGAGTCATTTGACATGGACTAGTCTCTTTTTATCATAACGAAATTGTCAATATGACTTCTAGATGTATAATTTATATAAACTGTAACATTTTTAGTTTTTATTTTTTTCCACCATTTGATTATTATTTAATATATAAAATACAAACTTACCGATCCATACTCAAATCAAAATCCCATAAACAATTGTTTTGAAAACTGACAAATAAAGTTAAACACGTGAACAATTTTTACTTTAGTAACTGATAATAAAAAACAAACACACTAATCCATGTCCGAATCACAATCCAGAAGCAAAGTAAGAAACTTTGGAACTGATGAGTTAGACACGTGAACTTCCACCAGGGAAGTGAGGCCGGGTGCTCCGGAAGGGTAAGCACCTCCTGTTTAGCTAGCTACACCCGCCACGTGTGTAATCAAAATTGTGTGAAATGAACATGAACTACGAGGCGTCAAATGTATCCAGGGCAATCCTGGACACAGAGACATCAAACTTATCAACAATACTGTGATGAGTGCCATGAAAAGCCTAGGCTTACAATATCCAACAATTTATTTGCAAGCAACCTACTTAGTTTTACAAAGTCCCCGTAGTGAGAATAAGATTGTTTTCACAAGAATAAATCAGATTGTGTATTTACTCCAACTATTGCGTTTTTAATATTTATGATCGACAAAAGTTCGATTTTTCTAGAGAACATCTACAGACACTAACAATATAACACGAAATAAGTGACTACAATAATACAGCTGAGCATTTGTTAAAATGATCTTTCAGGAATGTATAGACCATAATAACAAACATATGGTGACACAAAATGTTAACAAATAACTGTCATACATGTTGAACTATATATATAGATATAGCGCAGCTAGAGAAAGAGAGAGAGCAGTAGAGATTTTTTTAGCTATATACACGCGGCCAGTTCAGGGTTGATGGAGAAAACTGACGTTTCCGTATAGAACATCGACCTTAGGCAAGCGAACTGACAAACCTTATCACACTACATTACTAATTTTTCTGGCCAGCACTGACTTATTTAATTCGCAACCTTCGTTAACTCGTCTTAAATTATAATGTACAGTCCAACCTGCCTTGAAGGCCACCTCTATATAAGAACCACCTCGTTATAAAGACCTGTAACCCAGCTGATCGTTATTCATAGTAATTTACCCTGTGTATAAAAGCCATTTGCTCATAAAAGTCACCTTCATTGGTTCCCTTGGGTGGCCTTTATAGAGAAGTTTGACTGTATTAAAACATTTGACATATTGCTTAAACTTATTTATAACATATACGTACCAGACTTTATTATTCTTGTCTAACCAGTAAAAATGATAGAACAGTTTCCACAGTAATAAGCAATGTCCAAATATATTCTCTAATAATCTTGTATGTTTATATAACAAAGAAATCATAAACTTACTGCTGTTGATTTCTCATCGATTAAATAGCTGTGCATATCATTTAAAAATTACGTCGATTTATTTTATCGAATATTTTTGCTTTGTGTTTGTATAAATAGTTGTGCATATCATTTAAAAATTACGTCGATTTATTTTATCGAATATTTTTGCTTTGTGTTTGTATAAATAGCTGTGCATATCATTTAAAAATTACGTCGATTTACTTTATCGAATATTTTTGCTTTGTGTTTGTATATTTATCTGTTTAGAAAATCGTTAACATACATAACATTTCTCCCATATCGGCTGTTCATTATATTTTCAACTATTTTGTTGTTTGTATGAAGTATAGGGATTTTACGTCAAAGATTTTACAAAAATCATACATATACGCCCATTGTATTGACGTTTTTGCTACCAGTATATTTTGTGTTATTCTACAATCTTAAATTAGACTATTAGAACTGCGGTCTTTGTAGCAAGACCGTGAAAATAATGTTAATTGTTTTAAACTGTTTTAAGTCTTAAATTTGACGTTCTATTTATTCTGCAACATATAAAGAGGATATATGCTGTTTTCTGCCGCTCTAGTAAGAAAAGGGGATGTTATATTTTAAGTATCGCCCAGACAATATTTTTTATCAGCAGCAATTCTCTAACACTATGAATCAAAATTTCACACGAAATTTTGTGCAATCATCATCTTGGGCATTTTGATTTGGAAATGGATTGGTATGTTTGTATTAGATGTTTAAGAGAAATAAGATTAGTAAAATATAGAAACTTCCATCAGACAACTTCTGTTTAGCTAACAGCACAGTCACGTTTGCGAATAAAAGGCACATCAAACTAGATCAAGATCTCGCACGATACGGAAACATAACATCAAGTGTCCGGGAAGGATAAACATCTTTACAACATGTGGAATCAAAATACTAGTATATATAGCTTTACAGGTGTTAACGTATCCTACCTCTCTTAACGTATCCTACCTCTCTTCCCCGGTGAAGTCCATGTATTTAACTTGAATTTCCAGTTACTTTTACGATGATGGTATGGACATGGATTGGTATGTTTGTGACTAGTTATTTTACCAAGCCTCACTTCCCTGTTGGAAGTTAACGTGTTTAACCTAATTTGTCAGTTTCTACTTTGCTTCGAAATTGTGATTTGGACATGAATTGATATGTTTGTTTTTGACTTGTAAAAGGTGTTTTACACGCCAGTCATGATTTTCCTCTAACATCGAGACGGTTATTTCAGGAATCGCGGAGAAATTGACCTTCGGCTAGCAAAATCACACTAGGAATCGTAGCTAGGTGATGTTGCCCAAGAGCACGCTTTAGACCACTGGGCAACCGTATTTTACGTTGTTTTGATGTATGAAAATAATTAAATTGTATTAGATATGGATTACTTGATCGTTAAATCAATTGAATTTCGCTATGTACAGCATTAATACCTGTCATTAGTCGAACGGTTCAAATGCTTCAATATTTTAAAAAAATCATTCGCAGGTCATAATTTGTCTCTTCCTTTTGATCGCTAACTGTAGCAGTTGTTGATCGCTATCTGAAGCATTTAACAACTTTATTCAATGATTTTATATCAATATACATCAATCTTACAGGTTAAATAATGAATTTGCAGCTGTAACACGTTTTGTCTTTTATGTCTACAAAATAACACTGATAATACAAAAACTGTATTTGATTTCTCCATAACCTGCTATCCAAATATGTGATAAGAATAACACTGATAACACATAAACTGTATTTGATTTCTCCATAATCGCTATCCAAATATGTGATGTTTCATACATAATCAACGTTAACCCATTGTATATCTTTGAATAACACACGGAAATAATCTTCATGATCCAAAGGTGTGTCATGTTCTTGAACCAAAGTCATATCGGAAAGGTCGAGATCGCGGGAACAATTCAACCCTTGTAGATGTTTGGCGGGGATGGGGGTATTATTTGGCTCTCAAGAGACAGTTTTACTTTTTCATAATTTTGGTCCAAACACTAGTGATTAGGTACTGTTCCGGAACGGTCATCTAGTGCTCTAAAATTCACACTTGTCTGTCATAGGCACCGATATCAAATTAATAGTCCTACATTAAATCATTTAAATTCCAGATACACAGCTTCTTAATGGTATTATTTCCATTTATACGGTCAATTTCATGTCTTTTCGCATTCATGACTTTTCCATACTAGTTGTCTAATATTGTTGTAGGAAAACAAGTGTTAAAATGGCATTCTATTGGAATAACTAACTTAATGGACTGTGAATGGCCTGAAAAGAACTTCAGTCAATTGAATTTACTATTAATTCCCCGCAGTTTATTAAATAACACGCATAATGCAGGTATGATGGACTGAAATATCATGTTATTTCTTATACGCCTAGGCTTAACAATGCCGCAAAAGTTTTTATGGCCCTGATCACAATATTTGTAAAAACTATGATATAATATCTCTGTATCTAAAATTATCCCGGATATACTTGATGTCCCATTCTCCCTATATTCCCAATTTTGATTTCACATATGGCGAGTATATCTGGCTTGACAGGAGATTCTTACCCACCCTTCCGATCGGAGAACCTGGCCTCACTTGATTCAGGTTCGCGTGTTTAAGGTATCGTGGTTTTTTTTCTTTTTGGACATCGAGCGGCGTGTTTATTTTAATTTACTTTCAATTAAAAACACTACTGTTGGCATGTCAGAAATTCGAAATCGTCGGAGCTAAACCGTTTTAACATTGTAATGTGGTCGATACCTGTTTTATCGAATGGGTCCTTGGTCGATGATTTTTTCGTCGATAAAAACATCAACTACCATTGCTTTAGAATTAAATCTAAATAAACTAAATTATTTACACCTGTCTGCATTATATGGGTAACCAAAATCTCGTCGAAGATTCAAGACATATACATGGCACTGCAATTCACCATCCATCTCCGTCTCTGTTTTTTGAGTTGTTCGCATTCACGTATATGTATTGCACCTATATAAAAGTATCTACGTCTGTTTTTAATTTCGATTTTTAGCCTTCACTTCTATGGTGTTCCACCTTTAAATAAGGTATCGGTAATATAACATGCATTTAATCATCACCTTGTAGCTCAACAGAATTATATTTTGAAGCAATGACATTGATTATTAATACAGTTTGTAACATTTAATTTTTTTCCAAGCATTATTAACGAAGTTTTTATTGACATCACTTCAAGACATAATGTAAACAGTAACACTACAATAATATATAATTGGCAAAAATATCCATCCCACTGGTTTAAGCAGGTGAAAAAGGTGTTACATCTGTTACATCAAACACAAATTACATGTATACCAGTCCATGTTAAAATCACAATCCAAAAGCGAAATAAAAACTGAAAACTGCGACGTCTAATATTCCCTTGGAAATTTTGGATACATCAGTAATATTGTGATAGCGGTCATTAAACTGGTCCATGGCACAAGTAAGCCTATGTGTATAAAAATAACATTTTCATTGTATCAATATTAATTTAATGGATGATAGTTGGAAACAATATTTTCGTCCCTTGGTTACAGCTTATGTATAAGCAGTTGTTTCGTTGTAGTAACAAACTCTACTATAACGTATTGATCACGAAACAAATGCATAGAAAAGGAAATTTGACAATAGAAAATAATAAACTAGTATTACGAGATATTGACCTTAAGATGCAACATCTGAAAATTTGAAAAAGAGATTTTTCTTTGTAGTTGGTTCTAAATTTTGGATCCGCGGCTTCTAACTTCTCTGACGAGGAAACAGGTACATTTTTCCAAATGTTGTATCTAAATGTCTAGCAGGCACGACAAGAGTTTTTAAAAAAGTTGAAGAGAATAGATCAAGTAGCGCTCAAATAAATTATGCGTCTTTACACAGGTCGGATCATCATTTTCTGATGAAAAATATTGTTAGCAGCTAAGGGGTGACTATTGATCAAATGCGTGGGCGGGCGGCGTGGGCGGTCCCTTTTGCGTGGGTGTACGCCCCCACAAGACCCATCCCTTTTGCGTGGGTGTACGCCCCCAGAAGACCTGTCCCTTTTGCGTGGGTGTACGCCCCCACAAGACCTATCCCTTTTGCGTGGGTGTACGCCCCCAGAAGACCTATCCCTTTTATTGCGTGGGTGTACGCCTACATAATCAAGGAAAACCAATAACCTTGTAGACTATATAAACCTTCTGTATTTCACAAAAAATCATCATTCGTACAGAGACATAACGTACGGTTCGTTTGGGCATTTAAACAAAAAAAAACATGTCTGATTTTTCAAGAATATTTAAGAAAAAACCCTCATCGCTATTGCATAGAAGGAGATCTCGACCATTAAAATTAAACATTCCAAAAAGACACTTGATATTTGATGAAATTGTAAAAGATATGAATAAGCCTCAAGATTTATCAAAAACTGAAGCTGATCAAGATTCTTTGAACACCGAAGCTGAGAGTGAGACCGAACTCGTGATAAATGAGACATTATCATTGGAGGAAATACCTGAGGATAAACTGACCGAGAATTGTTTAGAAAAACCGGTAATCATTGAGGATAACAAGGAACTTTGCCGGTTTGGAGTTGAAGGGAATATATTCGTGGTAGCCAAGCAATTTAAAGGCAAAAAGACAGTACACTCTGGGAAATAATGGACTTTATCCAACCAAAAAAGGAATTGTGTTAAATTTAGAACAGTGGAAAAGATTGGATGAACTTTATTATGATGGTATAAACGAAAACATCACTGAATGTGTAAACAAAAAACCTGTTGATTACAAAGTTCATTTAGGCAGTAACATGTATGTAACTGTTAAAAGTGGATATCCAGTAGTAAACATTCGAAAATGGTTTATACCAGATGGACACTCTGAAGTTATTCCCACGCGTCAAGGAATACATTAAGTGCTAACGCATGGTATTACGTTAGAAGTACAATGGATTTAGTGAAACAGATTTAAAAAAAATTAGACAATATCGTATTTTGTGAAGTATCTGAAAATCATCAGAACCAGTTAGGTTATCTAACATGTGCAAATTGTAACCCTAATGATTTCATGAATTATTAAACGAAAAAAGGCAGAAATAATTGTTTATGTCTATGACTCTAAAACCAACTTTGTGCTATGTACATATGTAATATTATGTGATTTTCGTTGCACAGATATTAATAATGCATGTGAAGACATAAATCTACAGATAACCTTTTTATCATGTAACAAAAGATTTTTTAATTGTTTAAAGGGAAATGGAAATATCTCTTTTTATCATGTAACAAAAGATTTTTTAATTGTTTAAAGGGAAATGGAAATATCTAGATACTTTCTATAAGAAAATGCCTCTTAACAGATGTTCGTTTAACTCTTAACAGAGTTTCCAAACTTAAAATATGTTATTGGAAAAGGTTTGAAATGTCAGAATTTGGTTCTAAATATTCAAATTCACGAATTTCCAAATATTGTAGTTAAGGGTCATCTAAGTAGGAAAATTTAAGTGAAAACCATTTCGTTGAAAAGCGTGAAATAGGGGTATAATTATGAAATTACCTACACAAGTGTGGAGATTTTTAAATAAAAATACAGAAGGAATTGATAATTTAAGAAATTTTAAAATATTTGTTGCATGTTTTTATAAAAATTGTACAAAAATACACGTGTTGGGGAAAATAGCTTACACCTTGTATAACGAATTGATTTTAAAAAATGAAAAGATATTAAGATAGTCAACGTCATAGAGCAGTGCAAAAGGGCCAGAGTTTGTTAAAGAAATACGAGGTTTTTGAAAACTCGACAATTTACGGTGGAGGTTATCTACGATTTATTTTCCTTTTAAAAATGCGTGTACCAGGCGTGATATTAATATTCTAAGGCCACTACTAATCCAAAATACAACAAGTCACTAAAAGTGCACGGTCACACAATACTGTTCTATTTAAATCGAGGTAAATATTGTTTGGTTTCAACAATGTTGAACTATATAAAGCCGAATATGCCTCACCAATAATCAAGTAATATTCAAACTTAGCTTTTATAATCTTCCCTTGGATCGTTGGTAGCCTTAGAATATTAACTATCACGCCTGGTACACGCATTTTTAAAAGGAAAGCAAAACATTAAAAACCTCAACCGTAAATTGTCGAGTTTTCAAAAACCTCGCATTTCTTTAACAAACTCTACCCCCTTTGCACTGCTCTATGACGTTGATAATCTTAATATCTTTTCATTTTTTAAAATTAATTCGTTATACAAGGTGTAAGCTATTTTCCCCAACACGTGTATTTTTGCACAATTTTCTTTAAAAAATGCAACAAATATTTTAAAATTTCTTAAATTGTCAATTCCTACTTTATTTTTATTTATAAATCTTAACACTTTCGTAGGTAATTTCATAATTATAACCCTCTTTCACGCTTTTCAACCAAATGGTTTTCACTTGAATTTTCCTACTTAAATGACCCTTAATAAGGAACAATGTTTCACGACTACAGCCATTTCTACGTTCACTACAAAAATGAAAACAAATCAATGATTCTACAACAAAAACAACTACTACTAGATATGCTACTACGAACATTCAAACAGTTAGTGATACTCTAGAAGTCAATAGAAAAGAAAAAACACATTTGACAAGTAATACAATGGAAAACAATTAGTTACATTTGGCCCGAAACAACAACAGATGTAACTACTACATTAGGCAATCTGACATTAACTAGGGATGAGAATTTCGTGAATGGAACAAACACAGTGGCTCAGTCTTCAAACACTTGTGAATTTAAAAGCAATATATTGATATTTCCATAATGTTTCAATATGATTTTAATTATTTATATTTTAATATTACATTTTTGTTTAAAATATAAATATATAAGAATTAAAAAACAACCCGACTGTTTGTGTCAGGGTAGACATGGTTACTTGATACCTATGCGATCATTGCATTCAGAAATTGAACAAACACGATATTACAGTAGATCAAATGATACAGAACAAACAGAAATTTCCAAGGATGAAGAATATGATAGTGTATATGAACCTTACTCATTGTAATTTTAATTTATTAGTGTTTCTGACATTGATTGCGGTAGTATCAACAATGGTTATAGGGATTCTGTGTTTAATCTGTGTTATTGTAGTAAAGAAATTTTCAAGAAACATTCTCGTATACCAGGATGTAAACGAAATGAGCATGATCAACAGTAATTATAATGAAACACCATGTTAATAAGTAAGTTTACACACACACACACTTTATCTCTCATACCTATATCTATGGCGTAGGTTACTTATTTTAGATTACTTAGGAGGACCAAAAACATGGTCCTAAATTTTACTATTTGTGGTGAAGACTTTATTTCAGCAAAACCGTATATAGTCCCCTATAGTAGAGAAGCAACAGCAAACCATTGCTTCCTGAATGGGAACATATTGAAAAATTAAAATTTTTGGTGGGGGACAAATTTTTGTATCATCTCTGGCAATGTTTTACTAGAATGCTGACATTTAGGTAAATTAACGGCTCGAAATATAAAGTTTCGGGGTTCAGGGGTTGCTACGGTAATTGCTGGTCGTCTTTCCATGATAGTGATTTTGTTATAAAGAAGTCAAGCACAACTATACATATATACATGCGTTCAGAGGGAATATAATATCAGAGGGTAATAGACGAATCAGTATGATAGGGTGTTACTTATATATAATGCCAGAAGGTTAAAGGCAAATCAGTATGATTGGGAATTACCTTTTACCAATATATCCTTCAATGATAACTAAGGAATATCTTTCACCGATAAATAATAATAAATTTATGTGAAAGAGTTAGAGTAAAGATTAGTTTCAAAAAATTAAATTTTAATACAGGTGTTGACCATTTTTTTAAAACTCTTATAGTCTAATAAATATAAATATGTCAATCATCATTTTAGTTGTTTTCATATGTATATATAAATGCCAATTATATACAAGGTTAAACCCTTTTTAAAGTTTTAATTGTTGATTTTTTAAGGTATATTATTATGTAAATATTCTCAAATGTATATAAGTCAGTAACATCGAGATTCTTTCCCGCACTTTTTAGTTGCACTCTAGATCGAGCATTTTTCTTATCAACTTATTTTAAACGCATATTTTATTATAACATTATGGCATTCAACGTATTTGCAGCCGTTAAAGATAAAAAAAATTAACTTCTTGTTTCATTTTAGGGAGAAAGTACATATATTTTTGGTTTTTACAATTTCAAAAATATTATCTTATATTAATTCTCATATTTCAAATATTCGCAGAGAGAAGAAAACGTGTCAAAGCGTTTGCTACCTGTGGTAGTTGTGGCAAAGACATTTCCACAGAAATGTGTCTAAAATGTGACACACTGAATTTACCCATCAATGATCGGCATGATTTACATGACATTATTAGGTATTAAAAATTCTATGAAAAGTGGTACATACCAAGTTGTATTGAAATAACGAGATGTGTGATGTGGACAAGGGATAAATTGACATTACCTGAGGAGATGGTGAAAAGTGAATATGTAGAAAGATTGTTTTTTGACAGCGACAGTGATTAGATTTTTTTTCTTTTTCAGTGGAAACCTTACAGGAATTAGCTGGAGACAAGTTGTTTTTTTATTTAAAACAAATTAAAAGTGATTTGGCTGAAACATTATTTTATCTTCGTTTTAATTATAAGGAAATGGATGTGGATGATATTTTGGAAGAAGATATTAATAATTTATATTTAAACATTAATAATTTGAAGCACTTAAAAGAAGCCTTGGATTTAAATGTTTTATTTTACACAATTTCATACAACAGAGCATATTTTAGACTTGTTTGAAGACGGAGAGACTAATGTTAGAACAATGTATCAACAGTGCACCCAATGTTACGAATGTAAAGACATTTTTAGAATGTATCGCAATTTAGAAAGGGTTGTTAAATTCTAATTTTATTCTGGTATGTATAATTCAAGTTTTGTTCATATTGTGTGTCAATATTCTCCAAGTAATTCCTATAAGGTATCCACTGTATACATAAAATAATTTTTTACCCTATAACTAAATTTTAGGGTTTATATAATATACATTTAAAAAATATTTATCATTACACTGTATTATCGTCAATTCATTTATTTTTTGGAAATATATATTGTTGTAAAATTAATGAATTAAAAGATTTTTGATTGTAATATTTAAACATAAAGGTGTCTAATCATTTGATATAAAAAAATATTTATTTACTTACCAAGATTTTCCATGTTTTCTTTTTAAAATATTTGCTCCAACGAAAGTACTTAAGTTCACCAAAAAGCTTTAGCAGCCAGTCTAAAACACTTGTAATATCTTTCAGAAGACAAAAATTTGTTAAAACATTCAGTTTAAATATGTTCTAGAACCAATGGTTTTAGACATTTTAGAATCAAATCGATCTCACAACAATTCGACAGTCCTCTGTAAAGATTGACAAGTGTTTAGGACAATAGCTTGCTTGTTCATTCATAAAGAATTACTAACCTCTACACATGCATTAATTATTTAACATTCATCTAATCAGGGGTTCGAACCTCATTTACATACAGTTGCGTACCAGACATTAACTCAAGTATCAGGACGCCTTGATCTCGAATCATTTCAAGAGGTCTTCTGTTTCCCAATCAGTAACATATGGTCATTATGACATCTGCATAATGATATTTCATTAATTTCATTCAATACCTACCCTTTAAAGGCATATCCTTACATTGTATAAGTTAATGAAATATCATCATACAGATGCTTTCAGAAACACCCTTACATTGTATCAGATAATTAGATCGGTCAACTAACACATGCTTTCCCCACACTCCCTTTGTCTTACATTACATATTATACCAGTTTTAATTTTACAGCACTAGACGGCCGTTTCGGAATGCAATTCCTCATCAGTAGTACATGCACGTGCACGCACGCCAGGCGATACCTCCCTTTGTTTCAAATCCCATTTAATTACATACACGTGCATGCACGCTAGCTGCGGACCACCCCTAGGTCCTACACACTGGACACAATATCGGGACTCAAGTTGCCTTTCACTACTACCGTGTAATTTTTACATTCATAATATCTTCTATCATTTGATTTTTTTAGACAATATGAAACCATTGAGTTTGAAACGGATGGGAACACAGATAATCCCATTATCGTAACAGATGATTCTGCAACACCAAAGGAGCTATACACCCCAAATACAAAACAAACGTAAGTGTATCATACAAGAGAATCATTTCTCTTTAGTCAAGTCGCTCTCTCTCAGTACAACATCAAAATCTTTGTAAAACACACACACACACTTCAATTCAACTTTTTTTCACTCAAGCCCACAGGAGGTGATAATTACATACACACTTCAATTCAACTTTTTTTCACTCAAGCCCACAGGAGGTGATAATTACATATTATACTAGTTTTAATTTAACAGCACTAGACGGCCGTTTCGGAATACAATTCCTCATCAGTAGTGCTTTGGCCAATATTATGAAAACAATATAAAATTCATGACATCAAAATACATACGTAGTGGATATTTTATACGCAAGAGTAAGTATGAGTATACAAGAGTTATTTCTCTTTAGACAAATATTTCTGCCTTGTGCTGATAACTAATCAGTCTCTTTTTTATATTTTCAGAAAAATATTAACAAATCGTTTGGAGGACCTCCAGGCTGAAAAAATAGCGTGGAGAAGGATATGGAGCTAAAAGCCAAACGTCTTATAAGTATTCTTTATTTTAAAATATTTTTGTCAATGACATGGGCTTGAGACCCTACTTATTAAAAAAAAGCGATGGTATGGTTTATACAATCCACACACATTGATACATTTTTTTCTCCGTGTTTCCTATTCTACCATTCTATAATGTACAATACAAAACTTAGTATTTTCTTTACGTATTATTTTAATTTTAGGCAAGAAGAACGAAAAACTAATCCTGAAAAAACTATATGAAAATGGAATGACTGGTGCCCAAAGCAAAGAGCTTATAGAACAGGCTGTAGACCCTATGTCAAAAAGAGATGACATAGTTAGTACAATTCACACATTGAAACCTTTTTCTCCAGCGTTTAGCTTTTTTCTTTGTTTCTCAATATCTTTTTAGGCAAGAAAAATCAAAACTGATTCTTAAAATACTATATGAAAATAGAATTACTGGAGCCAAAAGCATAGGGCTAATAGCGCAGGCTCCAGAGTCTACTTAATATTAAAAAATGTGAATATCATATCGGAAAGTGAATAATAAAGTAGTAAATATGGCCTGTTAATGATTAAGTAATTTAACAATAAATAAATTTCTACACCCTATATAGTCGGTGCCATCACCACCCCATTTCCAAAGTCCCATTCTAGATCATGGCTAGTCCCATTCTAGATCATGGCTTTATTTTTTATATTGTTGATGGTTTCGATGGTTTTTTGCTCCAAGTATTCAGGGGACAGATCGGAACACTATATGGCAAACCATAATCAGTTTCGTCATCTGTGTTTCTCCGAAGTGAACATCATTGTTCACATCGATGAAGTTTTGTGGCTTCACAACAAAACTTGTAGCAAGTATTGAAAAGTTAATTGTTAAAGGAATCCAAAAAAAGGATGTTAAATTACATTCTAAAAACTCACGATTTTTTAAACATAGAAGCATGCTTTGTTATTGTGCGAGTGTGTGTTATTTATATCGGGGATATACATACTCCCACTTATACTTTTTAACGTAGATTGATTCTTAGACAGTGACGGGTGGGGATAGGGGGAGAGGTAAAAAATATATCGGTCTAGGTATACAAATGTATTAGGTACTTACTTGTATCGTCTGTTTTTAATGTTTAGTTGTATATATCATTAACAACAAAAACAGTTTTATTATAACAGTGTACTGTTCAAAAATCAAAATATTGTTACCAACATTGTACTCCACTTACAGCTGAATGCCATCACTGGATACATTTTATGGCACGTCATCAATGACATCGTATAAACAGTCGATATATGTCTAATGTGTTATTTTAAGTCAATATGTTAAACTGAAATGCCGTTGTTAATTAACAAATTACTTGTAATCCTTCGAAAAATGTGAATATCAAAGGATATATCGGGAATTGAAAAATAAAGTGACAAATATGGCCTGTCAATGGTAATGTAATTTAAACAAATGTCTGTGCGCATCACGACCCCTTGCCAAAGTCAAATTCTATATAGATCACGGCTGTGTTTATGGTATTGTTGATGGTTTCGATGGTTTTTTGGCGGAGGTGACTCCTAATTATTGTTGTTCAACAAAACTTGTGTCCGCTGCAAAACACTACAAAAGGATGATAGATGTAAGTGAAGACTCCAACATATATGATTCTATACAGTCGCTAAGTAATTGTTTATATTTGGAACCCGTTTGTAAGACCTAAACCTGATTAATATATACTATTTAAGAGCATTCAAATGCAATGTTTTTCACATAACTACAAGTTATTCACATGACTGATAAATTGGGTTATACCTCTAACGTTTAATATTTCACTTAAAGGACCAGGTACTATAAGGGGGGTAAAATGGCTCATGTTGCAGGAATTTGATCTTTTGCAAATTAATACATACACATATGAGGTATTTATAAATGATGATGATTTACCCGTCAGACCTTTACAATGACCTTATATATGGGGTCAAAGGTCACAGGGGTAAACCTGGTTTTTCATGTAGTTATCATTATAATTTGGTACTTTTTAGCAGTTCTTGCAACAATTTTACCACTTTTATCGTAATTATGAGTTGGTAACATGCCATACAATACATATTTGTTGTTTGTTTAAAAAAAATGATTTTAATGCATATTTCTCGGGGATTTTTTAAGGAAAATTGACAATTTTGGCTGTAAAATTGAGGGGCCATTTGTTTTTTATAAAATCGACTTCCCATATAAATAGATATATTATTTAGAAATTACAGACTGATTATGCAGATCAATTTTCAAAAGAAAAAAATATTGATTACCAGCAAAATAAAGAAGGAATGCCAAATGTAACAAGGGAGATAACTCGGTAAAAGCAATATTACCCTTGTATTGGGTGATAATATACCAAAATGACCATTAATATTTTGTTACAAATAACTTATTTCATAAACGTAGATGTATTGCTCTTGTTTAAAGTTATTTATCACAAATACTTGGTAGGAGTTTTGCATATTAGATACATTTTATTATGGAATTTTATTTTTTTTGACGACAACAACACCATGAAAAATGCGAAATAAAATTAAATTTGTTGAAAGTATTAGTATTGTAATTAAGAAACAAACATGAAACTTTTGAATTCATGTTGGAGTTACTTGAGCGACCCAATGACAGAGCAAACGTAGCCGATAAGCAAGACAAAGGTTGTAGAGGAAAACGCAATCACGATGGACAAAACAATATAACTGTTGTAAATCGCAACAAAATTTGTAGAAACAAAAATGCAAGAACTCTTTACAATCGCGTCGACAAATTAGTCTATTTAAAACGAGTTATTGAAAACGACAGTTTTGATACGTTACCATACGGATATTAAACATAACAACAACTTTTTTAAAGAAATGTATTAGATAATACATTAACATTTAAACATTAAAATTTTACCCATTTAATTTCGTCTTTGAAGGTTTAAATCCAGGTGGTGCATCTTTTGGTTTATCTTTTCACCACAAAGCTTCCCCCCGTTTGCAGTGATGCTACATGTTGAGCCTATATGTTTGTGGTAAATTGTTACATAATATAAGATTGGGAATGTTCATTTTTTCTAACGATTCCATAAATTCGGTACACCCTTTTGGAACATATTTTTTATTTTGACCAATCGAATATAAATCAAATCGATTATATTTGATCCCTCTAATTTTTCACCGGTCACGGTTACTTCACCTTTAGCATTCCAACACAGAATGTTACTGTTATTTAGCAGTAATAAAAAATCGACAAGCGCTTTAGTTTTTCGGTATGAATGTTTAGGTAAAACTCTTGTCAATATTTTGAAAGCGTCATAGTCTCTGCTACTTTCGCTTGTTGAGTCATGTAGACTCGAGTTTGTCATGGTTTTAACCGTGTTAACCAAATATCACCCACAGGGGAACCTGATAATTAAATTATCAAAAGAAATACAGAAACCAATTGCAATACACTTCAACTGTAGTAGCAAACAACTGCTCCTGGCTCGTTCACAGAAAACAATTTCAGTGTGACAAGAATAACACAATTTAGATAAGAAACTCGCGATATACCCGTTTCTTCGTAACTGGTAATCGCGTCATGTTTATCTAATATCTTCCCCCGGGAATCTGAAAGATTGAATCTTTAAATGAAAATTGAATAGACAAGCCCATGGCCATACATTATTTATTATTAGTACTAGTGGAAGTTCATGTTAAAAAACTAAATTGCCAGTTTCAATTTTTTCCTTTGCTTTGGGATTGTGATTTGGACATGGATTGGTATGTTTGTTTTTGTTTTTATAATGAAGATATACCTGCGTGACCCTAACTGGTCATCACATAATGTACACCAAGTTTCACCCACAGGGGAACTTGATAATATTAAATTATCAAAAGAAATAGAATACAGAATGCAACTGTAGTACAAAATAACCGATCCTGACTCATTCACAGTTTCAGTGTGTGACAAATCCACAACAATTTAGATAAGAAACTCGCGATATACCCGTGTCACCTTAACTGGTAATCACATCGTTTATCTCATAATCATCTACCAGGAATCTGAAAGATTGAATCTTTAAACGAAAATAGAATAGACAAGTCCTATGACAACATATTAAAACTAAGTATTTCATCAACTTACCTGATGGAGTTCAAGTGTTAAATCTAAATAGCCAGTTTCAAAGTTTTTTGTCTGCTTTGGGATGTTGATTTTTCTATTTACAACTTGTTCCCACTACGAGAACTTTTAAACAAAAAAGCAAGCTGCCTACAAATGCGGTCGGAATACTGCAAGCCTAGCCTTGTCTTTACTCATCTTACTTTATTATTCTTTATATATATTTTTCAATTGCTTGGATTGTGTACTTCTATATTTTGGTCCTTTACTATGCTACAATACGGTATGCTTTCACCGCATCCAAAGTGACTAATAACATTTTTATCTGAAATGCCCGGAACCAAGAATGGGAATTTGCAGAGTATTGGGACAAGTTTAGGCTGACCAAAGTTCGATTTAGCAACGTTGATCGACAGAACCGATATGAACTACTGTCATCATTTATACATTTTTATTCAAATAGGCCAACCTGGTTATGATCCACTCCATAAAGTTAGGCCTCTGCTTGACATAAACCCCTTATATTTAGCTGTTAATGTATCAACACGTGAATTTGCTATAAACGAGAATACAAACAAAATTAAAGGGCCCAGTATTTTTCGGCAACATTTTCCAATCAAGCCCAAAAAATGGGATATAAATACAATTGGCTCTATACGAAAGTGAAACCAGCAATTTGAGGTTTTTTGTTTTGTCTTGAGGGCGGACAGAAAATTGGGTCTTGCGTATCAAGTAGTAACAACATTAATGCAAGGTTTTGAAAACAAAGGCCAGGGGATATATACATTGTATCTTTTGTACATCTCCATCTTTGTGTGCAAGGTTGGAATCGGCAGGTGTAGCTAGCTATACAGGAGGTGCTGGTGTAACGTGCCCCACTCTAGAATGTCAGTAGTATGGAGTAAATTAAAAAGGAGGTATGAGCCGAGGTTTGAGCAGAAGAAAGCATACTTATTAAAAACCTTTTATTTCTTTATTTTTGTTTTGTAATAGAGTAGTCCTTTAAAAAAGAACTGGCGTGTTTTCTCTTTCCTCACAATATGAAACAAAAAGTTTGGTATGGCTAGTTTTGAGAAATTATTGGAAATGTTATTGACAGAAGGTGAAACGGAAGATTTTAATATGGACTGTATCGATTTTATACTTTGTACAAATATGGTACCAGACTTTTTTTTTCTTTAAAAATGTATTTTTGTTTTATTTAGAAGAAAACAACATTCATGTTGACTGCAAACAAACTAGATTTTGTGTCTCCATTATTATTGACATAACATCTTGGCATTGGGACTTAATCTTCAATATGGACTATATCAATTTTATACTTTGTACAAATATGGTACCAGACTTTTTTTTTCTCTTTAAAAAGGTATTTTTGTAGAAACTTTATTTTATTTAGAAGAAAACAACATTCATGTTGACTGCAAACAAACTAGATTTTGTCTCCGTTATTATTGACATAACATCTTGGCATTGGGACTTAATCTTCAACATGGACTATATCAATTTTATACTTTGTACAAATATGGTACCAGACTTTTTTTTTCTTTAAAAAGGTATTTTTGTAGAAACTTTATTTTATTTAGAAGAAAACAACATTCATGTTGACTGCAAACAAACTAGATTTTGTGTCTCCGTTATTATTGACATAACATCTTGGCATTGGGACTTAATCTTCAATATGGACTATATCGATTTTTTACTTTGTACAAATATGGTACCAGACTTTTTTTTCTTTAAAAAGGTATATTTGTACAAACTTTATTTTATTTAGAAGAAAACAACATTCATGTTGACTGCAAACAAACTAGATTTTGTGTCTCCATTATTATTGACATAACATCTTGGCATTGGGACTTAATCTTCAATATGGACTATATCGATTTTATACTTTGTAAAAATATGGTACCAGACTTTTTTTTTCTTTAAAAAGGTATTTTTGTAGAAACTTTATTTTATTTAGAAGAAAACAACATTCATGTTGACTGCAAACAAACTAGATTTTGTGTCTCCGTTATTATTGACATAACATCTTGGCATTGGGACTTAATCTTCAATATGGACTATATCGATTTTTTACTTTGTACAAATATGGTACCAGACTTTTTTTTCTTTAAAAAGGTATATTTGTAGAAACTTTATTTTATTTAGAAGAAAACACCATTCATGTTGACTGCAAACAAACTAGATTTTGTGTCTCCGTTATTATTGACATAACATCTTGGCATTGGGACTTAATCTTCAATATGGACTATATCGATTTTATACTTTGTACAAATATGGTACCAGACTTTTTTTTTCTTTAAAAAGGTATTTTTGTAGAAACTTTATTTTATTTAGAAGAAAACAACATTCATGTTGACTGCAAACAAACTAGATTTTGTGTCTCCGTTATTATTGACATAACATCTTGGCATTGGGACTATATCGATTTTGTACTTTGTACAAATATGGTACCAGACTTTTTTTTTCTTTAAAAAGGTATTTTTGTAGAAACTTTATTTTATTTAGAAGAAAACAACATTCATGTTGACTGCAAACAAACTAGATTTTGTGTCTCCGTTATTATTGACATAACATCTTGGCATTGGGACTTGTCATAGTTATCTCGTTCTTTCAAAAAATGATTAGTTTGTCATAGTTACAAATATCACTGTAGTTTAACATTAATTCACAATCCTTGTTCTTGGTGGGAAAAAAATTAGAATATTCTAATGGTTAACTCGTCATCCGATTCTGAATTTGACGAGATATTAGGACACGACCAATCAACTATTATTAAAGTTCAGCGTACATTGGCGAACAAACATTTTGCATATTATCCTTTGCGAAAAACGTCAACAATTTGCGTGTTTGGATGTGTATTTTAGTCAGATCTAGCAAATAGAGAAATTTATGAATCAGAATTACAGAACTGGATATACCTTCAAGACTCTAAACATTGTCATTGGTCACATGTTGTAAAATTGTGATAAGTGTAATATCCCCGTGGATGGGTGGTATGTTTCATATACGTTTAATTTTTATTGTTCAAAGAAAGATTAACTGCTGCATTGAAATTATTGAACAATATGTTAATGTGTTTCAGATGAGAGACTTTCAAGATATAAGACAAAAACTAATAATGGAATTCTCTGCAGATTACTGTTTATATATATATATATATATATATATTAATTCGTAAGTATATAATTTCACATGATATGAAAACGTCCAAAATGTTATTGATAGAAGGTGAAACGGAAGATTTTAAAATGGACTATTATCGATTTTATACCAGATCTTTCTTTTTTTAAATAGTTTTTTTTTTGTAGAAACTTTATTTTATTTAGAAGAAAACACATTCACGTTGACTGCAAATAAACTAGATTTTGTGTCTCTATTATTAGAGACATAAAATCTTGGCATTGGGACTTGTCATAGTTATCTTGTTTAATCAAAAAAATAATTACTGTTTCAAATATGCAACTAACACTGTAGTTGTGTTTGGATGTGTATTTAAGTCAGATCTAGCAAAAAAAAAAAGAATTTTATGAATCGGAATTACAAAATAGGATAAACCTTCAAGACCCTATACATTATCATTGGTCACATGTTGTGAAACAGTGTTATATCCCCGTATGGGTGGTATGTTTAAATATACGTTTATTATACCCCCCGCTTAAAAAGTGAGGGGTATATAGTGATAGGAGTGTCCGTCCGTCCTTCCGTTACACCTTAGGGTACCTATCTCTTATCCACAACTCCTCCTAAACCCTTCAATGGATTTTCATGACACTTTTACACAATTTTTGTGATATAATGTAGATATGCACCTCCTATTTAACAAGAGGCCCATGGGCCTTAACGCTCACCTGAGGAAGAGTACATATCTTATGCAGAGGTTCAATGGTCAATGACATTAATAATAGAGAATATTAAAATTTTTAACAGTAAGGGCCAATAATATGCAAGTATTTTTTGCAAATTAATTATAATAAATTATAATAATTATTATATGTATGCTATATATAACATTTACAGTCTAGCTACAATATATTATTTATAAACAGCTAAAACATCTGTATATTAAAATGTGCATTAGGCCAATACCTACAATATTCCAATATACATGCCAATACAAAAAGTTTATAGTTTTTGAGATAATTAACCATTTAAGTATTTGTTCAATTCTATGACCTTGACCTTTGAACCTATGAGCTTTATTCATATATCAAAATGATCGTTAGGCCAATTCCTACAATATTCCAATATACATGCCTATACAAAAAGTTTATAGTTTTTGAGATAATTAACCATTTAAGTATTTGTTCAATTCTATGACCTTGACCTTTGAACCTATGACCTTCATTCATATATCAAAATGATCCTTAGGCCAATACCTACAATATTCCAATATACATGCCTATACAAAAAGTTTATAGTTTTTGAGATAATTAACCATTTAAGTATTTGTTCGCGTCTTTGACCTTGACCTTTGAACCTATGACCTTCATTCATATATCAAAATGATCGTTAGGCCAATACCTACAATTTTCCAATATACATGCCTATATAAAAAGTTTATAGTTTTTGAGATAATTAACCATTTCAGTACTTGTTTACATCTGTGACCTTGACCTTTGAACCCATGACCTTTATTCATATATCAAAATGACCATTGTGCCATTACCTACTATATTCTGATATACATGCCTATACAAAAAATTCAGTTTTGCAGATAATTAACTATTTTGGTATTCTTGGACATCTGTGACCTTGACCTTTAAACCCATGACCTTGATCTATGTATCAAAATGATCGTCATGTCAATATCTACAAATAACTGAAAATCCTACGCCATTATCACAGGAAATGTTAAAAAAATAGCATTTTTATCAAAGGTCAAAAACTAGGACATGACCTTGACCTTCACATCAATTGGAAGAAAATTGCAATACAAGATCAACAGTGAAAACTCCATACAATTATCTTCAGCCGTTATGAAGTTATAACAATAAATGTCTCATTTTAAAAATTACGTAACTTTATGCAAAAAACGCGTAACCTATTTTCCGTTCAATTTTCATGAAAAACACAATTTTAATGTTCCCAGGTATGCTGAATCCAAATATCCAATCAAAATTTGCCTGCACCTTTTGGTTTCAGAGAAGATTTTTTTGTCTTTTTGCTATTTTTAGTAACAGCGGCCATCTTGTTGGGCGTGGCCAAACCTCGAACACAATTTTGAAAGGCTGTTACCTAGGCATGATAATCACTAAGTTTCATCAAATATGGCCCAGTAGTTTTGGAGGAGAAGATTAAAATGTAAAGTTTATACACGACGCACGACGGACGGTGATAGATTGCAATAGCTCATCTGAGCCTTTGGCTCAGGTGAGCTAAAATTTTGATACGATGGATTTTTGTGAGCTTGTGGGTCAGTTTTACTAGTTTTTATTGACGTTTTATATACGTTTATTTTTATTTTTCAAAGAAAGATTTACTGTACCAATGAAATTATTAAACTACATGTTGATGTATTTCAAATGAGAGACTTTCAAGATATAAGACAAAAACTAATTATGGAATTCTCTCCAGATTAATGTTTAAATATATATATATATATATATTAATTCGTAAGTATATAATTTCACGTGATATGAAAACGTCCAAAATGTTATTGACATAAGGTGAAACAGAAGATTTTAAAATGAACTTGGATGTGTTGTAATATAATTTTTCCAGTAAATTGTTAACTTTCTGTGTTTTCTTGTTTCTTTTATCTGTAAAGTTGAATGAAAAGATGCGGTGTATTTAGGACTCACTTATTGTTTTCAACGGCTGTAGAATGATGAAGATGGATTTCATTATTGTGTTTTAACGCTCGTTATTTTTGAAACAGTTGTTTCATTTGAAGTGAAAGAACCTGTGACTCAGTGCATAACAAATTTGAAGTTGTCCTCTTAGTTGTAGATTTATAGCAGAACCAATATACTCTTTTGACGGTACTTCCAAAACATTGAAGTTTGTAGAGAGGCTGAGTTTCGATCGATTTTCCATTACCTCAATCCTTGTCATCGAATCTGCTCCATCACTAACAGTCGAAATTCTACGTGGGGATAAGAACCTCTGCAACCAAGTACATTTTTTAAATTCACAGGGACATCTTATGATAGGAGGAACCGTCTGTGTAAGTACTATTTATGAATACAAACAAAATATGAAAAAATCACTTCGCACGCACAAACGTTGTAAACAAAAATAAGTGGTAAAAATGTCATACTTTTTGTAATAAATCATTAAATATTATGTTAATTTATAGCAGAACCAATATACTCTTTTACGGGACTTCCAAAACATTGAAGACTGGAGAGGCTGAGTTTCGATCGATTTTCTATTACCTCAATTCTTGTCATCAAATCTGCTCCATCATTAACAGTAGAAACTCTACGTATGGATAAGACCCTCTGCAACCAAGTACATTTTTTAAATTCATGGGGACATCTTATGATAGGAGGAACCGTCTGTGCAAGTACTATTTACGAATACAAACAAAATATGAAAAAATCGCTTAAGCACGCACAAACGTTGTAAACAAAAATAAATGGTAAAAATGTCATACTTTTTGTAATGAATTATTAAATTTTATGTAGATTATTTAAAACGCATGGATCCTTTCATAATTTTTTGTATTTTTTCTGGCAAAACAGAATTAGATAGCTAGTTGATAATATTGAATTATAATGCTTAATAATAATAATAACTAAATGAAGAGTCCAAAAGGGGTATAAACATTACAGTGATTAACAATGTTTACAGAAAAAGAAAATAACAAAAAAAAAATATTAATAAACCAACATTCAAGCTTGTATAATAATCTGAATAATGTTGATTTAAATCTAGCAAAAAGTATTTAAGGTGATGATTTATTTTTATGGAAAGAAACACCCGGAGAAACAACGGAATTGACAACAGAAATGACCAAGCTGCCTATGTCCGCTAGGAAACTGACTACCTCTGATTTTAAGACCGTAACCATGTCCTTCAACTTCACATCTGTTACCACATCAGCCACGTGCATTGAGTAAGTGAAAATAAGCATATTTTGCGGTTTCATCTTCGTCGTTTCTGTTTGATTACACCGTCTTTCTTTTGATAGTCACTATAGATACTTAAATATGTGTACGACCCTTCAGTGTCTTTGAAATTGCTTTCTTTAAAAGGTATGTCTTTTATCTTACTACATCTGCAATTAAAATGTTTTTTTTAACAGAAAACAGACAGGATGGATGCAGTGGGTGTACCCCATACTCATCACCGCAGCAGGTAATAATGTTATAATATTACAAAATAATTGAACCTCATATTAACATATAGAAAATCTACTTTTAATAATAATATACATTCATAAAAAGGCCCACTCCTTAGTGACTTAAAATTTTCTGTTCAGCGTCTAGAAATTTTAGCTTTTACCGTTTTTGATATGAGCATTTCTAGTCGGAAATTTTATTTGTAAAAAACTCAATTTTACTCCTCTTTTTCAACTGTACATATTCGTTTTACGATACAGGAAATAGCACCTTTATCTCCAAATTTATTGAGGGGAATGTCCCCGGAGTATTGCAACAATATACAATTTCTTTTATTTTATCATTGAAAACACCAATTTCTGAAGAAATATTTGTGAAAAAATTGTTTGTATGCAGATTTTTAATTTAAACATTTTATTCGCAAAATAGTCATATTCCAAGACCAATGTCTTATACTCAGATTTTCATGATTTCTATCATCTCTATAAATTTTCATAGAAACATACAGTGTATTTAACTTCGTTTCAAAAAAAAAAAATGAAAATGAATTTCTGTCAATATTTTGTCATTTGATACCATAAACATACTGAAATTTTGAGTTTTAAACTTAATTCAATGGAATTATTTTAAATGTAAACTCTGGGTGTTACTAATAAACATTGTTAAAGTTGGATAAAATGATGTGTACTGGGATAATCAGCTGTTAATCAGTAAATAGTAGGTATAATAGCAAGGTGCCGAAATGACTTGGGACTGGTGCCGAAATGACTTGCCAAGTGCCGAAATGACTAGGATTCCTATTTAATAACGAGTACTTATATAGCGTGTTGTTGGGAATGCAATATGCTTCTGATTTCCTAAAGGTAGAAGAATTTAAGATAACGCGCATTTTCAATACTTAAAATATTAAAGGACTGAAGTATCTATTTCATCATTAGCCATCTCTAGTACAGTCTTGTTTCCTTTCACTTGTTTCACCACGATAACATCGTGAAGAATATGCCAAACCTCCTGCAATTGGAATTACTAAAGACGAGTATAATGTTATAGCGACTCAAACATTGATACTATACATGTCACACTTGAAAGATTACATCTTGGTGTCTAAGTACTGTAAATTGTTATCTCTGACAGCCTGAAATGCATCTTCACTTACCTCTAGGCTTCTAGGATATTTACAGTCTTAAGAAAATTGACGGGAGTAAAATATTTGGCATGGGTTCGGATGGTGCTAATGTGATGATTGGAAAACGTTGTGGTGTATCCAAGTTCATGAAAGATGAGAACCCGTATCTTATTAAAATGCACTGTGTTGCCCAACGATTGGCATTAGCGTGCGTCGATTCCGCAAAATAAAAAAAACTGCCAGAAATTGCATTCGTGGAAAGTGTTTTAAGTATTTATACTTACGCCAAATTTAGCATCAATAAGAACATGGCAGTTGGTAACCGACGATCCTATGCTCGATCCCTTAGAGATTCATAAAGTGCGACGACTCTCGTTTGGAAACGCATTAGATAATGTACGCAGAACAGTATTATCGTTAACAAACATGTTGGGGAATCAGTCAGATAGTGAAATTATTGTCGGTTCGCTACATCACAATATGACAACATTAAAGTTCATATTCCTATTGCATTTGGAGACATTAACATTCTGAGTAAAATATCACAGAAGTCGGGACTTGGCTATCAAGAAATAAAAGACAGTGTCACTGAAATTTTAAACTCGTTAAAAAATCGCGGAAATCGCATGGTAATACTAGTATACATGGTCCTGTACTTACTTTAGTTGATTTATGTCTAAGATCCTGGTACGTCTGATGGAAGGATACATGATAAGAACATTTTATGTGTCTGTTTTATAGCAATTTTTTCATCATCGATATGTTTTTGTCGAACACAATGAGACGCTTTTTTTACAAACTAACTATATATATATTTAATATTTCAGGCACTTAATCTGAGAACATCAAGAAAAATTCGCCCCCAGACTAGTAATCGACGGCGATTTCAAAACTGCCTACATTTTGGTCGACGAGGTCGCAGTTTCTGCTGACAAAAAGAGTTTCCTAGAAATGCTTATACTTCTGCTGCAATGCTATTATTATATAGATACTGATGCTAGACAATGCTTGAGGAAAACTGCAAAGTTTAGTTACGTTGTGTTTAGGTGCTGGAAAAGTTTTAAGGGTAGAAACCATAGATAAAGGCGATGACTTATGTTCACAAAGACACGAACTGGAAGATGTAAAAATAATTATTTTGAAGACCAACATGCAACTGATGGTAATGCCAGCGTCAGCAACAATATCGGACGAGAACAAAAACCAACAAACATTCCTCATGATACACGACACCTAACAAAAGGTATTCTTAAGAAAGCAAAGAAGTTTGGGGTTGGAAAAAGGACACTAGGACCTTAAGCCATACTGAACTCTCCGATAAAGCAATCATTTTCTGGGGCATGAAAAATTGTGATGGAAATGCCAACAAGTTACGTTTCAATTTTTTTTAATAATATACCGGTACAATATTATAAAGGGAACAATGAGAATCTGCAAGTCATTGGAATGTCAGACATCTTGGCATCTTTAGAATGTCCGCCATTTTGGAATCTGGTACCGGTTCCATTACCTCATGTACATCACTACTATTAGTTTTCTGTTATATCTCACGTCGATTTGTTCGAAAAGGGCCTGATGAAGAAAATTAATTAATCGTACTAGCGCTCCACAATGTCAACAGAACGTATTTCCAGTATAGCTCTTTCGCATGTATACCGAGATTGACATCAGTATAGACGATGCAATAGATACCTTTGCATCTACTAAAAACAGAATATGCAAATTTGTGTAAAATTTGACTTATCTAAAACTGTTTTGAAGCCTTTGAATTTATGGAACTCACAAACTTTTTCAAATAATAAAAAGGTAAAAAAATGAATTTTACTTCTCTTTTTCGACTGTACATATTCGTTTTATGATGCAGGAAATAACACCATTTTGCTCCAAATTTTCCGAGGGGAATGTACCCGGACCCCTAGAAGGGCTGCGCCTTTGGCACCCAGCTTGCACATCAATTATTAATCAGCTACGCCACTGGTTACCAGCATTGGTGAGTGACAATTTCTGATTATTGTATTTAATAACGAGTACTTTAATATATAGTGTTGATGGGAATACAATATACTTGATTTTCTAATGGTAGACGCGAGAAGGATTTAACCCTTTTGCTGCCAAATTAATTGTCAGCGCAACGTAGCGCAACGTTGGCAGTGCCAAATTGAAGTTCACAATGCGAAATGAAATGACGTCAGACGCGTTTGTAGTCATATGACGTCATTAGTTACTAGTAATTGTAGATTAATCTCAATAGTAAACACTTTGCATATTTATAATTAGATTATAAGTCTACCTTCGACTTTTATCAAAGAGTTGTCAATTCCGTTAAAAGGACATACGAGTCCGTATCGTAGGCTGCCAGTGGAGGGCACATATGTCCATGTGGCAACAAGAGGGTTAAGAAAACGCGCATTTTCAATACTTAAAAATATCAAAGTCCAAATATTACAGGACTGTTGTAAATCAATGGCAAAAAATGACCGCGCCGTGGAATTATTGACGTTAGAGTTACACATTTAGCCGTTTTTCAGTGATGCTCGAACAAAGTATTTTCCACGGCAAAATTCTGTGGATAAGGTACACACATTTTTCGCTTTTCTGTTACTTTTATCAAATATTCTAACGAACCCGAGTTTATCGGGAATTATATCTAAAGGAATACATCTGTATGAGATTTTCGTCAGTCCGTCTGACTTTAAAACGCATCCATTTGGAATTTATTTGAGACTTAATATTTTAGATAAGGTACACACAATTTTTGAAGTAGATATCGTACACACATTTTTTACAGAAATGCTTGTGAATACTTATTTCTTTCGATGTAATAACTTGTTTTTAAACATTACTTTCAGGTATGGCCTCCGCATCCACTTCAAAATCCCCTTTAAGGGTCATTTAAGTAGGAAAATTCAAGTGAAAACCATTTGGTTGAAAAGCGTGAAATAGGGGTATAATTATGAAATTACCTACACAAGTGTGAAGATTTATAAAGAAAAATAAAGTAGAAATTGATAATTTAAGAGATTTTTTAAAGGAAAAAGTGCAAAAATACACGTGTTGGGAAAAATAGTTTACACCTTGGTTTAACGAATTAATTTAGAAAAATGAAAAGATATTAATTAATATAGTCAACGTCATACGGCAGTGCAAGGGGGGCAGAGTTTGTTAAAGAACTACGAGGTTTTTTAAAACTCGACAATTTACAGTGGAGGGTTTCTATGATTTGTTTTCTTTTTAAAAATGCGTGTACCAGGCGTGATAGTTCATATTCTAAGGCTACCAACGATCCAAGGGAAGATTATAAAAGCTAAGTTTGTATATTACTTGATTATTGTTGAGGCATATTGGGCTTCATATAGTTCAACATTGTTGAAACCAAACAACATTCACCTCAATTCAAATAGAACAGTATTGTGTGACCGTGCACTTTTAGTGACTTGTTGTATTTTGGATTATTAGTGGCCTTAAAATATAAATATCACGCCTGGTACACGCATTTCTAAAAGGAAAATAAATCGTAGATAACATCAACCGTAAATTGTCGAGTTTTCAAAAACCTCGTATTTCTTTAACAAACTCTGGCCCCTTTGCACTGCCCTATGATGTTGACTATCCTAATGTATTTTCATTTTTTAAAATTAATTCGTTATACAAAGGTGTAAAATATTTTCCCCAACACATGTATTTTTGCACTATTTTCATTAAAACATGCAACAAATATTTTAAAGTTTCTTAAATCATCAATTCCTGCTGTATTTTTATTTATAAATCTTCACGCTTGTGTAAGTAATTTCATAATTATACCCCTCTTTCAAGCTTTTCAACCAAATGGTTTTCACTTGAATTTTTCTACTTAGATGACCCTTAATATGCAAGTACTGCGGTAAATTGTACAGAGTGCTAGTCTGTCGCAGCATGAACGAAAACATACTAGGACTGCCACCTACAACTGTTGTGGAAAGCAGTTTTTTCAAATGCGACTTTAAAAAGAGACCAATGTAGTAGCCACGGCATGAACAAGTCGTATGTGTGTGTCAAGTGTGGCAAGAGTTTTTCTACGGGTAGTGATTTAAAACGCCATGAAAGAAGACAAAACAGAGAACTGAAAGTTAAATGCGAAATATGTGGATACAAAGAAGACTGAAAGACCACATGTCCTAGCATACTGGAAGCAGATGTCATACGTGTAGGTTGTGTGGAAAGTCGTACAAATATACGAATGGCTAAAGAAAAACATTGATATATGATCATTACTTTTGATTTTTGAAGCATTACAATTGTAACTTATGGATTTTTTCCGTTAAAAGCAAAGCTCAAACCAGAGTCTGTGACATTTTCAGTTTATCATATATTTATTATATGAGTTGTGTTCAAGGAATGATCACTTTTTGGATCATGGTTTTTTTCTACATGATTGTAATAAAAATTGTTATTACCTATATATGTTTAAAATAAATGATTCTATTTCGCTCATTCTCTATTTTAAAATTTCAATCGGCATACTTTTCGGAAAAGGCGACTAAAATGTAGACAGGCCGGTCTAAAATCTGATGAATGGTCTGATAGTAGTAGTCATGTTCAGCTGTTGCATTGAGCTAGTACTATAAAGTTAATTATGGCTAGAATAAGCAGCCCATAAACACATGCATCTCAGCTACTATGTACATATGAAAAGTTCAGTGAATTATAATGGACTCATCGCAAATGTCTGAAGTATTGCCGATACGACGTTAAACACAATTTACCTCACCTCACTATGATCAGTAGTCTGTTTTCATTGTTTTAATTTAAATATTTCTAGTTTTTTTTTCTTTTTCTAAAATTTTCGATAATTTTGAATTTTACTTTAGGTTTTGGTACATTCTGTATTATACATAAGGTGTGTACGATATCTACTTCAAAATTTGTGTGTATAAGTGTTTTATAGCAATTTTTTCAACATCGATATGGTTTTTGTCGAACATAATGAATGAGACGTTTAAAAAATTTTCTACATCGATATGTTTTTGTCGAATATAATAAACGCTTTTTTAAACTAGCGAATCGGATATATATATTTAATATTTCAGGCACTTGATCTAACGGAGAACATTCAGAAAAATTCGCCCCCAGACTGCCTACATTTTGGACGACGAGGTCGCAGTTTCTGCTGACAAAAAGATTTTCTAGAAATGCTTATACTTCTGCTGCAATGCTATTATGTTTGGAATTTAAATTATCCAAAATGATATCAAAATCTAGGGTTTCTGCAGGTCCATCTTTTAAAGGATGGAACTGATTTTAAAAAATCGATGGATTTTATTAAATTCCAAAAATTTACATTGAACAAGATTAACATAAATTTTTGTTAATTAAAAAAGGAAAGGGTTTAGATCTCATTATTTGTTTGTTCGTTATTGTGCACAGTCTTCTACTACTGAAACATGTTTTAAAGTTGATCATTTTGTAAAACACATTCCGGGTGATGAATTGAAAACACCGAAAAAAACTAAACATGTTGTAAATCCATACACGAGCAGCATATGTGTGCGTCTACAGTAAGAACAAAGGGATCTTTTGTTGGGGACAAAGGGTCTATTGTGTGGGGACAAAGGGTCATGGGGGACAAAGGGTCGATTTCAAATTTGAACGAACCAATCAGAAAGAGACGCGTGTCTAGCAGAATGCCCTAAGCCAATTAAGGTCAACAATAATGAAGACGGATAGACAGACCAATCAGAGAAGGGTAAGTGTTGTGTTGATGTGAGCCTACGACAGCCCCTAATCACTGACCAGGATTTTAAATGGACCAATCTGCCAGCCCATAATCTTTTGAAAATAATCGAGGCGATCACAATTTAAATGAGCCAATCAGCATTTGCTACATCACGGTAAACATCATGTAGATGGGACGCTGATTCTTTATAACCAGAGAAAATAACAAATTCGTTTAAACGAATCAATCATTGAAAAAATAACAAAAAGTTTTGATGATTTCATAGGTAAATCGTAATCAATTTTTGAAATAATAAAACGAATATACATTAAATCGTCATGAGAATGATCACATAACAGAGAAGCTCATGAAAGCAATGACATCTATGTAAAGAAATTTTATGAGAAAAAAAAACAGTAAGTGACAATTTTAATTATCCATATTTTAATTAACTACTGAAGCGATTAGACATTGCAAAACACACACACACACATGGTGGTAGTTTTAGTTTTCATTTTAACAATTTATCAATGGAAGAGTCACCGAAGTCATTTAAAGAAATAAGTTTATTTGCTAAAAGGCTGAATTTGTATAAAATGTCGATAAATTACTTGCGGTTAATAACAAGTCTGTATCTTGAACGTCTTATTTCAGTATATCTTTAAGTAAACATATCATGATATTAATTTATTTGTATTTATGATCAAATCGTTTAAACGAATCTGTTATTTTCTGTTGGTAGTCGTCTACGAATTTTTAAAGTGTTTATGTTTTAGACATTATGAATACAGCAATGAAAATCGACCGAAATGATTTATTTGCATTTATGATAAATCGTTCAATTTTCTATCCAGTAGCAAGCATGGAAACATATACTTTAAATTATTTCACTTTGTTGTTAACTGCCCGGGTAGCTCAGTTGGGAGAGCGTTAGATTGAAAATCTACAGGTCTCTGGTTCGATCCCAGATCGGGGCAATTTTTTTCATTAATCATTAACGTGTTTATGCATTCCCTCATGGTTAGTCTATGTGACAACCTATAACAATTGAATCTCATGCGTTTCGCATAATTTATTATTTACCAATTTTTTTCTTATATCAACGTGTGCCTGTCGAGCAAGTAACAAAAGTGTCGAATGGTAGGTAAGGTACTGATAGTGTAGAAAACCCGATTGGAAAGAGAACACCACTTTTTAACACATTTTCATGTTATTGAACTACTAGTGTAGAAAATAGGAGTGGTACGAGAAAACCACACTTTAACCAATATACCGAACTGATGGTGTGTTAAACCTAGAAAGAAAACCACCACACAACAAACTGAGATATTCTGATTTACAAGCCATTGAAATCTTCCAGTCATGAAATGAAATGGTCTTACCTGGGTTTCGTTAAATCCATAATGATCCAATAAAACAAACTATTTGAAAATTAATTACGTTTTATTATCTTATATATATATATCTATCTATCTATATATATATATAATTTTATATGTACAATTTTATTGACCTGCTTGTTCAAGCAGGTCAGAAATGTCTTGGATCCTGTTTTCAATAATTTTTAGTTGAGTCTGCAAGGCTTTTAACTCCTTTTTGAGTTTGTCTCTGAAAATATAAATATAAGAAACCATAAACACGTGTAAATATTTTCATATTCAAATATATGTATTTTAAGGCTACTGCGTAAATCTGACACCAACATTCTCGAATTGTTTACTTCATTAATTTTGGTTGACACCACTGTCAAAATAACATTATAGGTCGAATTAAGTAAACCCGAGTACCTCCGAGAAAATAGCGAAAAGCGAATATTGACACATCTAGAATACTGATAACAAGAGACTAATAGAATACTTACATTTTGTCATCTTTTTCATCATCCGATGAAATATAGATAGTGGAGTCATCACTACAAGATAAAATAAATTGCGTATTAACGCGAGTTCGTGCCATTGACCAATACACTTATGTGTGTACTTGTTAAAAGAGGGGTAACTCAAAAATATAACTGAATAAATAATTTAATCTAAAAATTATTTCAAGAAGTTTAGCAGATTAGATGTTTCTTAGACATAATTCTGAACTACCTAAAATAAATTAAATCGACTTCATTGAGTTAAAGTTGTTATATAATAAGTGTTACTTACGATGCCCACAGAATAGACGGGGACCTTGGCGGTGTTGCCTGGGGGGTTGCAGTCCCATTTGAAATCGGACTGAACCCTGGACTTGAAAAAAGTCTACGCCGAAGGCTCTCCGGCGTTCCGTCAGCGGCCGTAGAGTACCCCGCACTTGGTGTGCTGAATGGTGAGGAAAACACACCGTCCCTACAATAAATAAATAAATAAATAAATAATCAGCTAGTGATGTTTTAAAGGCTTAATCAAAATACTTCAAATGTAAGTTAGAAAATGTGCGGGTTATTTTATACTTACAAATTATGTTCCATGATTTAAACTTTCTCTGTTGCAGTTGAAGAAGAGAATGACCAATGTAATGTAAAAATTAAAGATTTTGCCTCTCTCCAAAACACAGATTTTATGATAGCAATAATCTGAGAGAATGTCCAGCTGTTAAAATGTAAACAGATTGCTTTTCATTTCAAAAATTGTTACTTTAAAGAATTTAACTCAAAGAAAACCCGCTACTAATTATATTCTTAAGTATATTGACAGAAATGGTCAGTTTAACCTTGTTTACCTATCTGTATCTAAATTTGTAAAGTATTATTTACATCACAAATTCAGTGAACAACTGTTCCTTAAAGTAAACACATGATTTCACGAAGAAGTTTTATTCATTTACGCTACAAATTATTTGCCATTTTTAATAATCATTAAAATGCATCAAAATTTAACAAAATGAATTATTTTTTCAAAACCGTGAGAAGAAACTACAATCTATTCATAACCGCCGTTCTTTTATACTCTGACTGGTCAGTTTTATATTGTTATGCTCCAAAATAATGTTTCAAGGACCCTGAAGAAATTGTCAAGACTTCTCTGTTTCGACATCATGGTACGCCAAGACCTAATTTGGCGCCAATGGTCAATGGTCATCAACAACCATAAAAGGCCATTTTAAGAACCACCCATATGATTAGAAAAAAAAAGTATTTGTCAAAGTCAACCACTTTTAATTTTCACAAATAAATACAATTTTTTTTTTATAGTTTCATAAAAGAGAAAAATAATTTTTAAAGTTTTAGTAAAAGAATATTTTCTTTTAGTTTTAGTCAAAATAATTTTAAAAGTTTTGGTAAAGAATATTTTTTTAGTTTTAGTCAAAATAAAATTTTTAAAGTTTTCATAAAAGCGAAAAAATAATGTTTAAAATTTTCTAAAGTAAAAATGTAAGATTTAAAGGTTCATAAAAGCGAAAAATAATGTTTAAAATTTTCTAAAGTAAAAAAGTAAGATTTAAAGTTTTTTATGAATGTGATAAAGAATATTGTTTTAGTTTAGTCAAAATATTTTTTAAAGTTTTGGTAAAGAATATTTTTTTAGTTTTAGTCAAAATAAAATTTTAAAGTTTTATTAAATTTTTTTTAAGTTTTCGTAAAAGAGAAAAATAATGTTTAAAGTTTTCAAAAGTAAAAATGTAAGATTTAAAGTTTTTATGAAAGTGATAAGTAATATTTAAAGTTTTCCTCTATAGATTTCAGTTACCTTGGTAAAGATTAAATGGTGGTGACCTAAGTAATATAAAGTTAGTGCATGGGTACAATACACTTAACACTAGATAAACTCTCTTACTTACTGTCCATCTAATCGGACACGTGTCGCGGCTTCTTTTATCTTGTCAAATCCGCGCGAACACATAGCTGGACTTTGATGATGTTACATAACTAATGACCACTGATTGGTCAGTTTCCCTCAAACTGTCACAGTAGCTACCGAGAGTCATGGGTCCTGTTGTGTTTTTTCTATGCACGCTGATATTATGCACTGCTGCACAAAGTGCACCTTGGTCACTATGCTGCACACTGCAAAGTACAGATGTATTAAGATGTGAAAAGTCAAGGTTTGCAGATTGCACCACCGTACGGATGCCAAACCAAGCATTAAAGATGGTAACATTAGCGGCAGAGATACAGGACATTACAATGTCGCAGTTCACAAAAATAACGGAACTGAGAGTGTCAACGTACAGACAGTTTTTGACGATATGCGACTCAAAAATTGAGAGCATACGCTTTGCAACAAAAGTTAAAAAATGCGGTAAGTGATTTACATTATATTACAGAATAATATGCTCTGTCGTGAATTCGAAAATTTTAAAATTATTATTTCTATTATATATATATATATATATATATATATAATTACCTAAAGTCTGCTTATTAAGTTCACACTAGACCGTTAATTGGAGTTGTCTTTCTAAGCATGTGTTCTTTGTATAATTAGTTAAATGTGGTGAATGCCAATAAAATCAGTCCAATGTGTTTGTTACAGGTATTCAATAATGGACTAATTTACTTTTACAATGCCGTAATGACAAAGTTAACACCCAAAATCGTATATGTCTTTCAGGTGACAATTTAGAAACATCTATTCACACCTCGCACTATGAAACTTCAACGCATGGCCACTTAGAAACAACAGATCACCAGAGAACCACACATGCAGATAGATTTTCCAGCAGTATTTTTGAAATATTAACCTCAGTATTTGTTAAATTATCCAGTGAACGCACAGTGTATTCTTCTGAAATTACAACAATTGATGAAATATCTTATTTTTCAGGCGTATTTGACACGACCTCAACCACCAGCACTTCCTCTTCCCGTCAGTCTGATGCCACCACTTCACCATCCTCTGACACTTCCACTGAAACAACTGACGCAACCTCACACCCCTCGACTATTCCCAGCATAACAGCTTCTTATTCGACCAACAAGTTGACTATCATTATTGGTATGTATCAAAATAGAACTAATTTACATAGAAATAACACTGTAAATTTTTCGGAAGTAAACACTAATTTGAAATATCTGTCATTATTAAGCATTCCAATTCTTATACTGACTACAATAGTTGTTGTTGTTTCTATCACGAGAAGACGAAATAAGAAAATACCTTTACGTTTTACAGAGTATAATTTTGGTATAGAAAACCCAAATGATGTGATAACTTTATATCAAGCGAAAACACAAAATATTAAGGAAATATACGTATAAGAGCTTTTTGATATTACCGTATACCTAAGACGCTTTCCTTTAATAAAGTTAAAAAAAAAAACCCTGCGATATTTATATAAATAATTGTGTAATAAAAATAATTGTAGGAGTACATTAAGAGTTTAATTATTGCAGATTGTTCCCAAATATTTGAATGTTATTATCTATTGTTTTGTTATTAATTGTGTTCAATTTTCTAATTATTACAGTTGTGCCTATAAGTATGGCGACTTTGGTGTCCATTATCATCGCCATCTGTAATTATATTTGGACTAGGACTCGTCCACAACCTGCTCCAGCACAACCTGATCGTCCTGCTACACCTGCTCGTCCTGCTATACCAGTTCGTCCTGCTACACCTGCTCGTCCTGCTACACCAGTTCGTCCTGCTACACCTGCTCGTCCTGCTACACCAGTTCGTCCTGCTACACCTGCTCGTCCTGCTACACCTGCTCGTCCTGCTACACCAGTTCGTCCTGCTACACCTGCTCGTCCTGCTACACCAGTTCGCCCTGCTACACCTGCTCGTCCTGCTACACCAGTTCGTCCTGCTTCATCTACACCAAGCACACCGACACAGAGTACTCCTCATCATGCTAAAGTCCTTCGCTCATCGTCATTTCAAAGCTTTACATCCCCTGATACCGCACGTCCCTCTACGTCATCTTCATCATCATCATTTCAGTCTGCTCGTTCGTCTTCTGATTCCAGCACAGACAGTTATTGGCTGCGTAGAGTCTCCAGAGTAAACTATAAAGAGTAGCCTAATTTTTTTCTTTAAAGGTTAAACTTTCATTTCATTCCTTAAGTGTGTGTGTGTGTGTGTGTGTGTGTGTGTGTTTCTTGAAGTTGAAATATTTAGATATATGGGTTTTTAATAGTTCATTTATAATGATTGAACTTTCACTCCTAAAGTATGTTTTAATGTATTTGATGTTTGTTAAAGGTGATGTAAAAAGTAGATAGCGTTCGTGTGCAAGTACTATGAGAGAGAGAGAGAGAGAGAGAGAGCCAATTTAGTTTAAAGTTTAATGACTGTAGATCAGATCGTTATCGTCAATATTATTGTTATAATCACGGACAGTACAACTTATGTAAATATTGACGTTGTCCTATATAAGTTTTCATAATGTACTCTTTAGTTGTATTTTGAATCTGAGCGTTTTCTTTGTGCATTGATTTGAATTTTGTAATGTTTTTACGCTTGCGTATGATACATTCTATCAAGACAAGGTATTCGCTTATGCACTTTGGAGATTAGGACATATACGTTTGATTTGTGTATTTTATATTTGGTAATTAAAATAAATACATGTAGATTAATTGCAAATAGATTTATTAGTTATCTTATAACATACATACCCCCTTTTTCGGAAGATGCGTGTTCAATGAATGTCTTGATTATTTCACATGTAATGGTATTTCGTGGGTTAAATGCCACAACCAAGTATCTCCAAAATAAACAATCAGCAATGAGGTCAATTGTAAGTTTATTCAAATTTTTAAAATATTAAACATACTGATAGATCTGATTTTACAGTTTTATTTTAAGCAAAAATTATTTATATTTATGATGTGAAAATGTGAAAATTGTAAATACATAGGTATTAATAAAATTTAACAACATACATGATATTTTCTTATGGCATAATTATCCTCCAGTGTAAGGTATCATTTTATCTGCCATACACTACTAACAGCAGATAAGGTCATGTGGTAAAAATAAACGAGTTCTTATCATAACAAACAATACAGTCACCAATACTGTATCAGTAGATATGATACTGTAGCATGTGTTAAACCTGTGAACATTATGAAGGTTTTATTGGCTATTAAGTGTTACCAACAGATAAGGGAGTGTGGCATAAGTTAAATTAAATAGAGTTTTACACAAAACCGCATGCTACAAACACGTACATCTAAATACTTTGTTTTTGAATGTGTATAATAATCTAACAAAATTAAAATATTATGTTAACAACATATCAATAAACAGTATATGATTGTGACAGTGATTAACTTATTTTTTAAAAGTATTTTTCATAAGGGATTTTCTGTTTCATAAGTTCTTTGGAAAGGAAAAATGTACTTACATCAAAAATTTAGTTGATATATATCCGATTAGTATAAAGTTTCCTTTAATATCATTGGATTTTTAAGTTTCCTCAGTTTTTGTTTGTTTGTTCTTTTTGTTTTTTTTTAACTTGTATATCCTTTACAATATATCATAAAACTGTTGTATCTAAATTTATTGAAAATATCACATAGAATCTCATTAATAAATTAAAAGACAAGATTCAAAGTTAAATTTTAAATGTTGCCACTCCACTATTCCAGGTCACTCTCTTCTTCTATTTCTTCAATATCTGGATCTGGCAGTTTGTCTTTTATGGTTGTTCTAGATGTCAAAGATTTGTAGAATTCATGGTACTCTGGTGGAATGATATTGGCTGTACACATGCTCATCAAATCTTTCTTTTTGGCCGCAGATATGGCTTGGCGCTTGCTGTATAATCGTGGAAGGTCTTTTGTTCGTTCCCCAGGACGACCTCTTTTCCCTGTTGCTGAAACCTTCATCTTTTTAAATTCTTCATCAAACGCATATTTAAACTGTATTACATCCATATCATCCTTCATAAATCGGAGCCATTTCATTTTCATCCAATTTATTTTCAAGCCATTTGTATCAAACTTGCTATACTTCATGCAGTTAGCTTGCACTTTCTTGAAATCCCAAATATCTTGATGCTTTAATGGCACCACCAAATATGGATTTTTTTCTTCTTGCCATTCTTATGATTGTGGCCCATTCATTTGGGACATACACTTCCGTTTTTTTCTTTGCAAACTCGATAGCTGAGTGCATACTGTCACACTCCATCTGTGTATGTCCTTGTTCCAGGAATTTGTGGTCAATAACATCTATGTTTGGCAAAAATGTGACAGCATGCATTAAGCTGGTAGCTATGAACTGGTTCCTATTTTGTCCGGTACAGTTGTCAGAATAGAATATAGCATGTTTAATGGTACTTGGCAATGATAGGAGATGAAGGTACAGGCATGTTGCAATTTCACATGATCCTCGCTTTGCCTCAACCTCGGGCCATAAATAACATGTGGCACTTTTATTTGAAAGGTTAAAGATGGACAAGTTATAACAACTTAATTTTCTATTGTAGTACATTTGATTCACAAGAGAGCATGGGGTCGAAAGCACAGCCTGAAAGGTCAAATGTACATACAAACGTTTCATTAGAATTTTTTGCTATATCTTTGTCTTTCTGTTTTTCTTCTCTTGCTCTTGTTTTATTTTGTTGGTGTTGATTGAAATGTTCTGCCATCTCTTCAGTTACATTGCCATTAGCTTTAGCTCTATGATAAACAACACAGACATTGCACTGATCTTTTTTTGGCAAATGGAATGAAAAATTATATTCCTCATTGAAAGTTTTTCTATATATTGCCTGGCTAACTAATTCGTCTTCCCTCACATTATCCTTGTATTTTGTAAGATAGAGTTGGTACATTTTTGTAATGTTTAAATCCGATCCAAGGAAATGCCTTTGTGAATCTTTCCTGCAATAATGTCCTTCTACAGCAGGAAACGACTCGATGTGTTTTCTTACCAAAGCCATGGCTCTATCTTTTGTCTTATTGTGTGGCTTATGTTTTCCTCTTTTGTCACTTCCACTAAATGTCCCCCCACTTTGATTTTGTAAGGCATGGCCAACAAATGCTTCCCCAATGCTTAAAGTATTCAAAAAGAATGTTTTACACACAGGTATGTTACTATCACCAACATTTAAATTATACATACGGTAATAGTTTCTGGTTTTTTTCACTGGCTGGCCTTCATTGTCTAAATAAGTCCGCGTTTGTTTCTGCTGTACTTTTGAAATAACGAAATCTTTTTGTCGCTCATAAGACCCAAGTGCCCAAAATGCATTAAAAACTTCTATCCTTTGATTTTCATTGATTTTTTCAGAACATTTTTGTTTACATTTACTGCAATCCACTGCTTTTATTTTTCTTTCTTCTACTTTCTTTCCTCTTTGTGTTACATATTCTTGACCAAGTGCTCTTTTCCTTTTTCTTATGTTTTTCTTCCAATTTTCTGGGGTTGCTCTTTTTTTTCTAACCAATTTGTTTTTTACAGGAGTTAGCACATTTTTGGCTTTTTTTGTCTTTGATCCTGTTGGTCGTCCAACTTTCTTTGGAGTCATATGCGGAGAATTTTGCAACTCACTTGTAGCATTTTTAATATTTTCTACAGTTGTTTGAGATGTATCTTGTATATCATGAACGTCTGTAAACTCTGAACTTGGTGTTGAATTTGAAGGTAATACTGGCTCTAGTGTTTCCGTACTTTGATTAACAGTGTCATGAGTTTCAATTTTCTTTGAAAGTATCTGTTGTGTTTCAGATATGTGTACACACCCATCATAATGTTCTGGAATCCCTTCTGGGATTATGTATGCTAAACAAATTGGTGGTTTTAACATATCACTGGAGGTTATTGGTGGTAAATCTATAATCGGTTGCATGGGAGAGCTTGAAAATATCCGAACAGTTTGACCACTCCATTCTGCAAGCACATTGGGGAGGAAATCCCCAGAATTGGTAGACCAACATCCTTTTTCTCTTAGCTTGGAAATTGCTGTACTGTAGTCAATATAAAAAAGATCTTCTTCAAAGGACAAATTTCCAGTGCAATCTTGATCAGGTACAAAAAAGTACATTGTCCATCATAAAATCACACAGCTGTTGTCTTAATTCATAAGCATCAATATTCAAATGCATAGCTGCTGCTTGAAAAAAACAATTTCCATCACCTTTAATAGGCTTCCTTTGCATCCCATTTGCCTCTAAAAGACTATCAAGTCTTACGTGGTGTTCTTTAGTTACTTTAAAGTTATTAGCAGCCTCCTTCAGACTGATAGCTGTTGCCAACTTTAAATTTTCCCTTTCACTTCTTTGAATTCCTTGATCCACAGTTTCTTCTTTGTCACTTTCAATTAGGGAGTATTCACTCTGAGGAATTGAGGTCTTTTTTCCTTGGTCTATAGGAGTCCTCGCTGTCTATATTTGACTCCATGTCGTCTGAGTCGGAATTTTCATTGTATTCTGTTCCTTTACTATTAAGCAACTCTTTTACTTTACTCAGAGGCATGTCATCACTGCTGCTAAAATCTTCATCTTTATCAAAACGCTTTTCATTCCTTTTTGGTGTTGACATTTTCATTTTTTTAATGAGACCATACTTCTGTTTTATTTTATTTGCTGAATATATTAAGTTTTTCTTCCTTATTTTTTCTTCATCAGACCATTCATCACTCGACCAATTTATATCTTCTAAATCGCACATTTTCTAAAAGTAATAATAAAAAAACATTAAAGCTTAAATGTAATATTTATTATAAAAGTTTTGTTATTCATAAGTATATTTGGCATTTACTTTATACAAATACCAGTATATCATGAAATGAAAATAAATTACTATTATTCTAAAAATCATTTTACTGTTATTATGATTATTTGTAATAAATTATAATTATACTTACTTTTTCTGACCAGTACAATATGTTTTATGAAATATATCTAAAATGTAAAATGAATTCAATAATTAACAGTATTGTGGTGTATACTATACAAACTTGTGACTCTATCTAACAATGATTACAGTTAAGTCAAAACCATGTTCCAAAAGTTAATTGCTTATACAGTCTCTTGTCATCAACCTGATACTTGATTTTAAACAGCTGTAACAGATTATCACCTACTAACAGTTTAGTGATACTAATTGGTACATGATTATATTCACATTTGTATATACAATAAAATCTTATCTGCAGATACATAGTTATAGTGTTTACAAATTCCTGTACAGCTGATTGCTTTGAGTCCTAACATAATACCAAGCGATACTTGGTTAAGGCATACAAATATGTCATTTAAATAATCATACAGTTATAAAATAACATAGCATCATTGTTTGCTTGTTTGATGTCAATAACAAAACAACATTATGCCGATAACTGATTGATGTTTTTATCAATAAAAAAATAATGGACCAATTTTCAGCAGTGAAAAATTGCTGTAATATTAAATATGCTTAATGTCATCAATTAAACATAAAAACTCAATTTTCATAAGATTTTAGATACGAGGTTGTGGCATTAACCCCACGATTTTACGTCACAGTCAAGATTATTTCACATTGGTGTTTTACGTCATAGTCAAGATTATTTCACATGTAATGGTGTTTTACGTCACAGTCAAGATTATTTCACATTGGTGTTTTACGTCACAGTCAAGATTCTTTCTAGGATAGCAGTGATCAGTTCATGGAGACAACCGGGGTACTATGAATTCTTCGTCGGAAAACGAAGAGCAATATAAATATAAAAGCGATAGCCTATAAAATGTACAGACAACGTTGTTTAAACACTATTCAAAAGTCGCAATTTGTGACTAACGCAAACAACCGATTTTTGTCTCGAGTCCTGAGATCCAACTTTACAAGTTTTCCATGGTTACGTCAATGGACCAATCAAGATTGAGATTGATGATTTGAAAAAAAATTGAGTATAGAATGACCCGACTATTTGACCTTAGACACAAAGCTGAATCAGAGAGAGACTGGTGCACACTTATCCGATTGGATCCAATTTGAATAGATGTTCAAAACAAAATTAACCATTGGATAAATACGTAAAAACAAGTCTTGATTGGTTACATACGACACACAAGAACTGAAAAACGTATAATTCATAAAGATTTGAATTACGACCACAGTTTGTACAAAACCTTAGGCAGTCTCGGAGTACTACAAATTGCTGTTATAGATATATGATCAGAGGTTCTACAAGTTGTCGCCTCAAAAACGGTATGTCACGGAGTTTTTCTAACAACACATATCAAATGCTATGAAATATATAATATATACATTTGTATATATATATATATATATATATTTATGTTTCGAATTGTTTTTATTATTATTATTTTTACTATTGTAGATGTATAACTGTCAGTATTGCGGATGTGAACAATCTTCACTGCCTGAGCTCAGAGACCACGAACAATTTCATTTGGATTTTATGGAATTGGGTGGACATTTAGAACAGCGATGTGAATCATGTACAGAAAGTTTTATGACCGTACATCTTTTGAACAATCATCGACGATCAAAGCATCCACTTACTTGTTTTTGGTGTCTACAAACATTTAATGATTCCAATAGTTTAGCGGAGCACGAGCAAAGTCACGAAATGGAAGACGAACCGTCTGTTATGTGTTTCTGGTGTAAGGCAATGTTTAAAGATGAACAGTCATTGAACGAGCACGAAACATGTCACGACATAGACGACGGCCCTTCATCACCCAAAAAGAGAAAGCGACAAGAATCGCCTGTTTCACAAGATGAAACGTTTTCACCAGTCCCAGGACCTAGCAATGTAAATCAAAAGGGGTCGGGCGATGTGAATATCGCCTATACAATCAAGAAAGTAAGCGAGAAGACGTTCAAGAATGCCGTCATAGACAGACATTACAAAGTGCAGTTTAATTCAGACAACGCAACAAGATGAAAAGCTATCAGACATTCATAATGAGTTACAGACAATGTTTGATGAGCTGTTGTCTGAAGTTAAATCTGGACTTGAAGGCAACGATTTATGCCGTATAATCGTTAAACATCCCGATCTAACGTCAAGTATAGTGATACCATTGCAAAAAATTGACGAACTTTCGGGTGACAAAGTCATGGAATATATTGAAAATGTGTTAAACTCGCACGAAAATCTAACACTAAAAAGAAATGGCGATTGACATTGGGACAATGGAGCTCCCAAAAGGGGGCGGCCGATCAATACCAATCACAGACTTGTTTGGTTCAAATAATTCGCTTGTTCGGAAAAAGTCCATCATTGAAATTGCAAATACGGATAATTTATGTTTGTCCAGGGCAATTCTGATGGGTGTGCTGAAAACAAACAAAATGAATTCAAAATTGTGGAATGAAATGACGACAGCAGACGCAGGTTTATCAATAGAGGACAAAGTTTTGAAGTACAAAGCCTGTCCAAAATGGTATTATGATATGTTACTTAAAAAATCAATGTCATACCGACAAAGTGAGCTAGCTTACAAACTATGTATCGAAATTGGTGCCTCAGTGTTTCAGTATCTGAGCATAAATGACATACCACCATTCGAAGAGCATTTCGGGATCGATGTGTTAGTGGTGAGTTCACGTCTAAGTAATAAGTTTATAAGAGTACCACCCGAGGGAAGTCAGAAACCGAGAATTTATTTATATCTAGTGGAAAATGGCGAATGTAGACACTACCATACAATTGCTAACGTATGTGGATTTTTTGGAGAGTCAAAATTTTGTGAAACGTGTTTGAAGCCATATAGACAGAAACATCGTTGTGAAAAGGCATGCTTTGTGTGCAATACAGGAGACTGTATACTGAATGATGACCAAGTGAGCTGTCGCTTTTGCCAAATGACGTGTCGTTCAGTTGCTTGTTTTGAGAGGCACATGGAGAAAAAAACCCGAAGAAACCGCCCACCTACGTCTCAATGCGAACTGTACTGGAAGTGTACGCAATGTAAAAAAGTGGTTGAGTTGACAAAACGTAGAAAAGAAGATCACGTTTGTGACTATTGGGAATGTAAATCATGTCAGCAAATGGTCCCTGAAGGTCACCTGTGCTATATAAGGGCACTTGATGCCAAAGAAAGTAAAGGCAAATTTATTTTCTTTGACATTGAGACAACCCAGAATGAAATTTGGCAATGTAAAGATGGGTATGAGCCTGCTAAAATTGAAAACTGTAAACATTGTAAAAATAATGCTTTATGCAATGTTTGTACTTTGTGTAAGAATTGTAATCATGCTACGTGTGGTAAATATCAACACCGAGCCAATTTAATAATTGCCCAAAAATGTTGTTTGGAATGCATGGATGAACCGCTTTTACAGGGTTCAAAATGTGATTCTTGTGGTACGCGGTGTAATCAATGTAACACATTTATCAAGAATGACAACATGTATGACACACCTCCGTGTCTGGACACTTGTGGTTTCAGGGAAAATGTTTTCAAGGGGGACAATTGTGTCAATGATTTTGGGCATTGGCTTTTTGCGAAAGCACACAAACATTTTACTGTTTTGGCCCACAATATGAGAGCTTTTGACGGATATTTTTTGTTAGAATATTTAATTGACCAATCTATCAGACCCGATTCTATTATTTTTGCCGGTAGCAAAATTAATTATATGCATGTTGCCAGGGGTCTAGACATCAGAGTCATCGACAGTCTTAATTTTTTGCCCATGCCCCTGTCACAGTTACCTTCAGCTTTTGGATTAACTGAATTGCAAAAAGGATATTTTCCACACTTTTTTAACACTAAAACCAACGCACAATATGTTGGACCATACCCAGAACCCCAATTTTATGGAGCCGATACTATGTCAGTCGATGGCCGTACTAAATTTTATAGTTGGAATAATGAAAAATTAAACCAAGGCGCAGTTTTTGATTTTGACAAAGAAATTGTTGCTTACTGTAGGTCTGACGTCGACATTTTAAGAAGGGCTTGCCTCCGATTTAGAGAGTTGCTTTTAAACATTACGGGTAAGAAAGAAGAGACTTTAGACGAAAATTTAGAGCCAACAACTGTCCGCAAAAATGCCATAGACCCGTTTAATGAGATAACCATTGCAGCCGTATGCTCGAAAGTGTACAGGACCAAGTTTCTGAAAGAAACCTGGAAAGTCAAAGTCCGCAACGACACCAACGTAAGTGAATGGTTGCCTGCCCAAAAGTTAGATGGTGAATTGTTGGTCAAGTTCAATGACGAATGGCTGTCTGGTGAACAATTACAAGCGAGTGATTGCGTGATAGAAGAAAAACAGTTTGTCAAGTCACCCATTGCACAAATTCCATCCAATGGGTATGTAACTGATCAGTTTTCAAAAGTCTCTATTCAATGGCTAGAATGGGAGACCGAAAAGAATAGGAAATTGGGATTCCCAATTTTCATTCAACATGGTAACAATCTAGGAGAGTACCGTCTACCGAATACTAAATACCGTTTAGATGGCTTCTGTGCAGCAACAAATACGGCATACGAGTTTTACGGTTGCCTTTGGCATGGATGTAAAAAGTGTTACCCTAAAAATCGTCACACGACCAAAATACCCAGAACCAAACAATCGTTAGAAGAACTCTATGCCATGACTTTGAAAAAGCAAGAGTACATTAAATCTACCGGCATGAATCTCGTGTATATTTGGGAGCATGAATTTACTCATCTTTTGAGAGAAAAACCTATAGCTCGCGAATTTGTTGACTCTTTAGACATACAGCCTCGACTGGATCCTAGAGACAGTTTCTTTGGTGGAAGGACAAATGCTATAAAATTGAAAGAAAAAGTCCATGGCAATCAAAAGATTAACTTCCTGGACTTCACCTCACTTTATAGTTTTATTAATAAGTACGCAAAAATGCCAGTGGGCCATGCCGAAATCATTACGTCATGTTTGGATAAAATCAATTTGAACGACATTTTTGGAATAGTAAAGTGTAAAGTTTTACCACCAAGACGCTTGTTCTTACCAGTCCTACCCGTAAAATGTAATGGGAAGTTAACCTTTCCACTATGCAGAACCTGTGCAGAAAAACAGTCTCAAAAACCCTGCAAATGCAGCGATTCCGATCGTATGTTATTAGGCACCTGGTGTAGTCCGAAATATTAAAGGCTGTGGACAAGGGCTATAAAGTCATTAAAATGTATGAAATATACCACTGGCCGGAAACAACACAGTTAAATTCAACAACTGGAGATGCCGGTCTTTTTACAGATTACGTCAATCTATTTCTGCGTATAAACAGCAAAGTTCGGATTGGCCCGCTTGGGTTAAAACAGAAAAGGACAAGCTAGAGTATATAAGGTTGTATTTGGAAAGAGAAGGTATACAACTGGACCGAGAGAGCATTAATCAAAACAAAGCCCTGAGGTCTCTGGCCAAACTCATGCTAAACAGTATGTGGGGGAAATGGGGTCAGAATTTAAACATGCCTCAGACCGAGTATTTCCACGAGACCGAAGCCGATAAATTTTTTAAATGTATCAGTGACCCCAAGAGAAATGTCAAAGATTTCTTTATTGTCACAAAAGACATCATACAGATCACTTACAATCAACAAAGTGATTTCATAGAGGAAAGCTATCAAAATAACGTGTTTATAGCAACTTTTACTATGTCAAGCCCGACTTAAACTGTATGACGTTATGGACAGTTTAAAAGAACGGGTTTTGTACCACGATACTGACAGCGTCATTTACATCAGTAACCCCGGCGACCCTGAACCTCCACTCGGGGATTTCTTGGGCGATCTCACCTCTGAACTTGATGCGGACGACCACATCACATTTTTTTGTGCTGCGGGTCCAAAACAATACGCATACAAAACGCACAAGGGAAAACAATGTTGTAAAATAAGAGGGTTTTCATTGAATTACACTAATGGTAAAAAATTAAATTTTGATTCTCTCCTAGATTTGATAGAATCACCTTATGACGTCTCAAATCGACTGACTGAAAATAAAAGAAATGATGAGCGGTCTATAGCATTAATAAACCCCAACAAAATATGTAGGGACAAATCAAAGCGTATTATTTTCAATAGGAGAGAAACAAAAAAGTACAAAGTAGTCTATACTAAAAGAGTAATCCAAAAGGACATCCTAACTACACTTCCTTATGGCTTCTAATCATTTGGATATAACTGGTAGTGTGAGATATACCTAATTTGTGTGTTGTTATAGAACTATTATTGTGTATATACAATTAACAAAAATAAATGGATGTTTCTTCTTTATTGTGCATATTCTAGATACATATATACATGTTTTTATACATAAATATTAATATTTTATCCACTTTGGTCTTTTTGTTGTTTTTGGTTCATATCCAGGCGGAGCTCCATTAGTTTTTCTCTTCACAACGTACCCACGGCCTTTTTGTGAAGTATCTCGGCGGTATAAGAATGACACTGGCGTGTGTATAGTCTTTAAAGCTTCAAGAAATGATTCGTAACCCTTGGGAATTTTGACGCAATGACTCACCACCGTACAACGAATGAGATCTAAAATATGTGAGTCTTTTAGAATTTTGCCATTTATAATAACCTCACCGAGATCATTCCAGGTTATAACGTGTTTACCCTGTTTTGTCAAAAATTCTAAAAGCCCTTGAGCTTTTGCGATAATTTTTTTTGGTATAACTGTTTTAAGGAGGCTCTTTAATTCTAGCGAAAAACTATCTTCGGCGTCTTGTGCACTTTCATCGCGTCTTGTGCACTTTCATCGGCGTCTTGTGCACTTTCATCTGCTTTCAAAGTCGTCGATGGTACGTAATTCTGCGTATTTTTTACTTGATCCGTCATCGTTGTCTGATTCTGATTCATCCGTAACATCTTCTGATATTTCGCTTTTGGTATCAGCATCATCTCCTCCGCCATTTCTCTTCAGTTTCAGTAATGGTAATAAAATAGTTGGGATTATGCGTTGATTTCTTATAAGTGCCCTTTGTTTGACTCGCTTACCCACGGTTTTGGAAATGAATGTTTCTATAAACCGACGATAAGGCAAAACTTTTTTAATCTGGTACTGGTTTAAATCAAACGTTCCTCTATAAAAATTTAACACTATTTCACACAAAATGTCTAACTGAGCCTTTGTTATTGTGTTTATGATAGCCTTTCTCTGTTTATCAGAAGTGGAATGTAACAGTTCCAGAAAAGACCAATGCGTCTTTACCCTACGGTTCATGGTTTTCAAATGAAACGCTAACCTGGCGGATTGTCATTTTATACTTTTTCCACAAACACACTTACATCCTGTCCAGGTAATATGTGCGAAGTCTGTAATTTTCATCTGTTGAATTCGTCATATCAACTAGCAAGTAGCCATAAGGTTTAGATGTTGCCATTTGATAAGCCTGACTAAAGTATTTGGTTTTACCCGGATAGACTTGACTTCCAAAGATTTTAATTTGCCTAGCATCTCTCACGTTTCTAAAGAGTATTATGTACTGACAATTAAGAGAGATAGTCCTGGCATATTTTCCGGGCATATACAGATTCTGCGTTAATAGCATTACTGTAATATTCTTGTGATGAGCAGCGACGCAAAATAGAAATAAAGCATCTTCAGACTGCACTACTTTGTTAATCAGATCATCAAGAACCAAGACTGTGTGAGCTGAAGATTCGCTCCATTGATCAAGGTCTTCTCGCGTTGGTAACCCTTGGTGAGTCATCAAGTTATCTATGTTCTGTTCCATTTCTTCAAAGAGAGGCTGATGATGACCGTAAGCTATAACAACTTTTGTGGGAGGTTCTTTGAACATTCCACTTGCATTTTTTAAAATATCGTATGTAAGGCTAGTTTTTCCCGACATAGTTGGACCACTCAGCAGTATAGTAGTTGGACTTTCAAACGGCAATAATGATCTGTTTGTCCACCAATCTTGTGTTGACATGTTGAAAGAATTTTCAATAATGAAAATTCTAATACCATATTTTGATATTTATATGCTTTGTAAATATCAATTGTCATAACAAACATTACAAACAATAGTACTATCAATACCAATCATTTTATTTAAAATACGTTAAAAGGAATGTTATATACAAAATACAAATATATCTAAGACTTATACACAATCAAAATACTCGATACATATTGGTAAACGTATTGATCAGGAGAAGTTAATTTTTAAAAAATCTGTCATGTCTTTCATATTCAAACCAAAACATTTCATCAACAAAAAATACAATACATGATATCCACAAACAGTTGCGCGCTCATTTTGCAAGGGTATATTATTATATACATATGAGACAACATTTCGTTGTAAAAACTGTTCAAATTCGATCTTGTAATGTTTCGGAGTTTGGCCAAAACTGTCGTAAAACTCGCCATAATCTTTACTTTTAAACCAAAAGACGACCCAGTGTCTGCCAGGTAAATAAGAATAGTCTGTGTTACAAATATAAGCACTGGGATAAGAAGTGACTTTCTCTGGTAAGGTGTCGGGAGAATATACACCATTCACTAGAACTGATAAACATTTGTTTTCTCGAAGTACACATTGCAATTGTTGTGTGAATTTAATGTCCCTAGTGTGATCAATTTCAATTAAGGCCGGAAATTCAGCATATGCTATGCAGTTCAGTGTTTCTGTTGTGGTTGTGTCAAACTTCACTTCGAATCTAACATTGCCTTGTTTTACAAGGTTTATATACTCTTCTCCTAGGTCGCAAGGAGATAAACAGAAACCAAATATCGCAAATCCTTTACCGAAGCTTTCTCTGGTGATTTGAAGACCGGCGTCTTTATTCCAATATTCTGCGACTTCAAAAAGGTTAACGTAAGGAGTCACATAGTTTCTATTGTTTCCCACGTCTATTTTCATAGGACTGGCTGGAATGCTTTCGCCATTGACGTAAAGAGCGACCTCTGAAGCCACATTGAGGAAGTTAAATGGATTTTTAGTATAATCACCGTTGACTGCCGATTGTTTCACGAACATGAAGAACGCTTTAGAAGGAAGATTGTTTGTCCATACGTTCTGCCATATAAAAGCTCCCGATCCCGTCGGCACGGTCTGCATTTTTATTTCTGTTCTAGTAAATGTATATTTGGCTGTGTAATCTTTCAAAATCTGTGCATGGTTGATGAGTATACCACTGTCCACCTTGACCATGCATGCCTTGAATATCATATCCAAAATCACCAACTTGTAATTGGGACTTGTCTCACCACTCATCACGACGAATGGGGCTCTGTTTCTGTAGAATTTCAAATGCAAATTGACGCCATTTAGCAGGTATTTGTTCAGACGAAAAACGTCTTCGTATAATGGTCCCTCTAGGTCAAACTCTCTCGATTGCTGTGTAAATCCATATCTCGAAGTTAAACCTCCATTACTACCATTGAACGGATCTGTGTCGTCTAAATTGGGGTCGTCCAAGTAAAACAGTTGTGACTGTAACTGGGAATCGGCCACGTCGTATCCGTTAGAAAGTATCTGTTTCAAATACGCTTTCCAAGGGTAGTGACTGGTGTTGAGAGATACCGATTTGTTATTCATAAACACGTCGATCTGATTCCATATGGTTGCAAAGGCATGTTTATGATGCCGGTTGCCTCTTGGGGTGACAAAGCACTGCCGTCGGATTTCACGACCTTGCATTTCATGTAGAGTCGACTTCTACGTAGATCGATATACGAATTGCCATCGCCTGGTACCGTAATTTCAACTGGAGCGTTCTCCGAACTGAAGGAGGACACCGGTCTGCATTCGTTGTAATATATTTTCTCGATAGCTACTTGGTTAGGCGGTGCAGTAAATAAAGATAAAACGTCCGGTTGCCCAATCTCCTTAATAGAGTCACTAAGAAATGCCATATTTTAATTTCTTGAAAATGTTGTTTGAATCGGAGGTGGATTTTCTCTTCTGACCTTCTTCGTCTGTTTGCGTTTTACAGCTTTCTTTTTCTTCTGAGATGTTTCTCTCTTGGTGGTTTTCTTAGAACTGACTTTACGTTTACGTTTCTTGCCTTTTATAGGAACTCTAGGCGCGTCATTTTTGACTGCATCATTGAATTCCGATTGTGCCCTAGCTTCGTCGGCAGCAGTTGGTGTTATTTCTTTCACTGTTTCTTTACTTTTATTTTCAGCAGTATGAAGTTTAATTGGTATCATATAGGGTTTATTGGAATACATTCCACTTATGCCGCCTCCCACTTGATGACCTTTATATTTATCCGTTTTCAGTGTTCCCGTGGTCATTTTGTGATAAAATTCCTTCCACGCCTCTGGATTCGATATGTACGTTGATCCCACCATCTTTAAAAGGGTTTTTTCTGTAGTTGAAGTGTCACCGTCAACTGTCCGGCGAGAAATGAAGCTAATTCGTTTTTGGATGTCATTATATAGACGTGTATCTCCTGGAATGTATTGATCTTGAGAGGGATACCATAGGGCACACTCAATATTAGGTTTTCCGCACGCTTGCTAATAAACAGTCGCCGCAAGAGTGGTATTTCACTGTCACCAACAATTGTATCTCTACATAAGTTACAACATATGTAAAGGTCCTTTTCCGTAGGAATTTTGGAACCTTGATATGCAAGTTCTAACAAGGACACCGTCCAGTTTCCTGTTAATTGTAAAGGTTTTGGTATCAATACTCTGAAGTCACACGTTTTGTTATCGGGATACACCTGTTTACAGTCTCCCGATCTTAGAACCATCCTCTTAGACATATTGACGGCAAATGAATATTTCCGAAAATGACATCCCTTTTTCATACAGATTGTATATCCTGCTCTTTAATCCATGAATTGAATTTGGAAGGCCAGTTTTCCCATGACACGTAAAACTGTTTTTCCTTGTTAATTGTGCGTTCTTTTAAAATTTTGTCGATTTTCCACACGGAGTTTTCGTCTTTGTTGACGCGTTGTAACTCTTGTGAATAATATGATCCCCCGAGGGGATCGTTGTCCATATCTTTAAGGTAATATACTGGAATTCCTTCTCTTTTAATCCGTTTGCTTACCTTGAAAACTTCACCCGTCCACTTTTGATCGTATTCTCTCATGAACGGCCTCTTTAAATGTGTTATACGTACAAGATCATTTACTTTGTACTTAAACACAGGTCTGTTTCTTTTTCTCCTTGGTTTCTTTTCTGACTTAGGCTGTTTGGTTATATTTCCGTGCAATTTTGTTTTAGTTCTTACCAAGTATTGATTTAATCTCACTTCGCTTTCGTTTCTGTCATTGACTTCTGAAGGTGCCATGCCCTTTAGTGGTCTGGATGGTGTATCGTTAATGCTTTTGATGAGATTTGTGAGTTTACTCAAATATTCATACGATTTTGTTTCTGTAAACATTCTGTAAAATCTATTTTTTATGTTTTGTATACTTCTTTCTGCATAGTTACTCTTTGTTTCGTTTTGTGTAAAGATTAAATGCACTCCTTGGTTTTTTTAGGAAATTCTTGACCCATTTGTTTTTGAATTCTGAACCTTTATCAGCTCTTATCATTTTAGGTTTTCTTCCACTAGAAAATATTTCTTTAAACGCTTTCACAGTTTCTTGCCCGGTTTTTTGTTTCATAGGTACAGCAAAGACGTATCGAGAAAACACGTCTTGTGCAACTAAAATATATTGAACCTTTTTATTCCATTTACTTAGATTTTTCAGATCCATAAGATCACAGTCCCACTGTGCATCGATACCTTCTACGATGACACGATTTCTAGGGAATTTTCGCTGTACCCTTTTTTGCAGCGAATATGCGTCTTGATCGGACAGAAATTGTCTTATACGCTTCAAACCAATGTTGAATTTGCCTTCTTTTCTAACGATCTTGTATAATTTATCGGGACCTGCAAACGACCCAGGATGACTAGGGTCTGTCCAGATTGCTTTTAAATAATCTTGTTCCTCCTGAGACAACATTGTTAATAATGTATTAAATCTCAAGCAACATCTTTTATACCCCTAAACAGTTCGCCTTATTATAGACAATAACTATGTCGGAATTCCATAATCAGTGGTTTCAATATGTTTATCAGACTATGTTTTCTAATTTTGTGTATGTAAGGCTATGTTAAGTGCTTTGCTTAAGTATATGTTTTTCAACTCTTATGTTCCGTTATTAAATTAAATTAAACAAAGAAAAAAAAACAATATGATGTTGTTTTATTAACATTATAAAATCATAATTTACATGTAATGTATCTACAAAACATATTGTTTAACTTACAATCTAATTATCTAGTAAATCCATGTAGCCATTTGGATTACAATTAGCACAAGAAAAATATCCCATTTGATTCAGATGGTCCCCTGAATTTTCACAAAAATCAGTTTCATCAAGTTCTTTTCCCAATAGCTGTCTGATCAGCGACATTGCGCTTTTTACATAGTTCCATTGAGCAAATGTCAGTGAAATGCCTTTTCGTGTCGGCACAATGTTCTCTGCATCCTGAGGTAAAAACCATCTACGAATATCTACCCTAGCTATGGGACGTTTCACAGACACGTAGAAATTGCTACCCAAGTGATATTTACAATCGACGGTTTCTCCCTCTCTATCAAACTTGCCAATCAAAGTGTCTATATCACTTGAATACAGTTCCTCTAATTTTTTCCATTTCTCCAGATTCAGAGCGACACCTCAATTAGTTGGATATCTTCCTTTGTTACCAACTTCGTATTGTCTGATGTGGATTTTCATTTCTCCTTTGAATGGTACAACCACCTAAATGCAACCGGCATAATTCAACGTTATCTTGAAATGTTTTTGGAGTATCCAAACATGTTTCTGTCAGTTTGTCATCGTGTATGGTATCATCTATCACGAGTGGTTCATCATTATTAACAGACTCCCGATCAAAATCAGACTGAAGGTTTTTCTTCACTTTCTTTAAAACTTCATATCTGATCTTCTTTCTGCTCTCCTTTCTAATTGGACCAAACTGCGATACTTCTGGTATGCTGCAGACTGGAGTTGAAGAACTCATGATTATAACAAACGTGATCTCACTCTGAAAGTTTTGGAATGAACTGATAGCCCTGCTTTGAATTTCAAGCGCTTATATACATTTTTAGACTATTGACGTTATGCTAATCCAATCGTTGCAAAGCACATCGTTTGTTTTGCGACTTTCGACCAATGAGTTTAAATTACTTCAAAAACAATAAAAGATACTGATTTTTAAAATTGTTTGCCCACATCTCGACCTCTGATTGGTTGATTCAAATTTGAAATCGACCCTTTGTCCCCCATGACCCTTTGTCCCCACACAATAGACCCTTCGTCCCCAACAAAAGATCCCTTTGTCCCCACACAATAGACCCTTTGTCCCCAACAAAAGATCCCTTTGTTCTTACTGTAGACGCACACATATGCTGCTTACACGTTTTACTTACGCGTTTTCTTCAAAACATGTTTAACCTTTAAGCATATTTCCCCCAAAACATGTTTATCTATATAATACGTGTTAGACAAAACACGTTTTGTCCTAGAACATGTTTGTAATCAATACATGTTTAGATTTAAAACCAATAGCAATCAGTTCTTGCACGTGTCAAATCAATATGAAAAGTTCTGCGAGACTGTTGACATTGGTGTTCTTAATGAAAAATATGTTCGAATTTCAAAAAAAGTATGCTGAAGTAGTATTCTCTCAAACAGAAGATTCAACTGGTAAGAGCCTTGTTTGATGAGATAGTCCATAATGTTAATTATACCAGCTCTGAATCGGAACTTTTTCAATGCATACATTTAGATACTAATGCTAGACATTGCTTGAGGAAAAATGCAAAGTTGGGGGACGTTGTGTGTTAAGGTGCTGGAAAAGTTTTAAGGGTAGAAATCATAGATAAAGGTGATGACCTATGTTCACACAAGATCAATGAATCTCATAGGCAACTATTATGTACATTGTCGTACTTCACCTGTGTAACGATCTACAGCTCAGTGTCTTACGATCGATACATAGAAATATAGAACAGGTGTACAGTTTTTGTTTCGTTAAAAAGAAACCAAAAACGATACAAAAAATGACCACATCTATTTGAGTTCCTCATTAAATTCCGGTTATTTCGGTATTTTTTGTAAAATTTTAGGACGTCGGGAAATTACTTCCATTTTAAGTTAAAAATATAGCAGTTATTTCGGCACTATCTCTTATTATTCTTGTTTAATTTTTGAAAAATGTGGAGAAAGACCTTTAGTTATAGGCTGTTTTTTCACGCTAATTTGATTTTTTTTCAAAAATGACCACATCTAAAGTGTTAGAGCACACTTTGATAAAGGTAAAAACATAAAAATCAAATGTTGGTTTTGACGGCAAATTACTTCCAATTTTATTTAAAAATAGGTGAATTTGTGAATATCTGGTGAAGAAATATCCAATATGGCCGACACCGCACCAAATATAAAAGTTTTATTTTCCCCACCAATCAGCCAATATTCCGGTACAAGTTACACCGACTACCCCGTAAGTAAAAAACGGTAATAATAATAATAATAATAATTATACCCAACAAAAGGTAATATACTTCTCGACCTTTGAATATACTATTAAAAGTTTTAAAAAATTAAAAATTAAAGACAGATTTGTCAGTCAGCTTCATAAATGTTCTGGATTTTTTTTTCAAATAAATATAACCAGAAAAGTGAGGAGAATGAAAGTGAAATAATCTCTTCAGACAATAAAAATAATTATAAATTATTAATTTAGTCAAATAAGAAAAAAGTATATATTTTAATAATTTTAAAATTTCAAAATTAATTTCATTAGGCCAGTAAGTCGGTCCATCAGTAGTATATCCATCCAAATTAATCTTATTAATTTGTTGGATTTATCTTATTAATTTGGTCAAATATATCTTTTCAAAATTACAGAAATAACATTTACCGGGTATCATAGAGACTTCATATCTAATGATTTATACACACACGTGTCAATCATTTTTTGCAAATTGGACGGTAAGTTCTTTTGATTACAGGTGATAAAGGTCTACTAATAAACAGGATGTTTATTGATAATCTTTTAATTACTGGTATGTGAGATCCCAATTTTAGCAATATTAATTTATTGTGAATTTATAGTAATCAGAAACTACCTATTGAAGTTTGCCGTGGGAAGATTATACCAGAAAACCAAGACATCATGGATTATGTGAACTTTGTAAAAGTGATTTTATACATATTATTTGTTTTTTATTGCAATATGAGAAATTTTCTGATGCAAACATGTACTCTATTGATATAAATAATACATTCTTTTTTTCTAATAATGGGCCAAAATATTATTCAAAATTTTATTTATTTATTTATTTATTTGTTTAGTGAATTTGATAAGATAGTTAAACATTAGCATTGGGATGGATGGGTGCAGTGTATCATGAATAATCACACTTATTAAATGTGCAAACATATAGTATTTTTATGCAATTTGATTCATGACTGGATCAAGTTACTGTTTTTGTGTAAATTAAAAAGATAAACGTTTAATATATATCCCATTGTTTTTTGCCTAACAAACAGTATATCTTCTACTTCTAAATAACCATCTACTTTTTCTTTCTCTCGACTTGTATATTTTCCTCTTCATGTACACATTTAAATTAATATACTGTTTTGCTTGGAATATCTCTTAGAATCATTTTTACCGTCATCAGTCCATTTTAATCTCATAATGACCATGTAACGTTGTCAGTTACCCAGTGGTCAGTTATCGATAGCTCTTGGTAACGAGGTTTGTGAAATTTACCTGGAAGAGTTATTCCGCCTAATCATTATACAATATTTTTGCAGTCGGTTGATTGTAACAACCTATCTATGTAGATTATATACAATAAAGTATTATTATTATCAGTGGCGGATTTAGGGGAGGGGTTGCACCCCCCTTTGAAAAATTTAAAGAGAGAGAGTGAGATATTGACTGATTAAAATTTTTTTCTAGGCCCCCATCGGGGCTCTGCCCTAGACTCATCGTCTCTGGAAGCTCGCGCCTTTGGCGCTAGCATCTAGCATTGATATAATTCTCGCCCCTCCCCTTAAAAAAATCCTGTATAGATCTCAACCCCCTCCATTTTAAAAAATCCTGGATAGTTCTCAACCCCCCCCCCCCCTTTCAAAAAATCCTGTATCCGCCCCTGATATTTGTCATTTGACCGTTCTCGTGATAGCACCCAGGTGTCTACTATTTAGAACACAGGTAAAGACTAAATTATCATAAACACGCCCACAAAACTCGCTACTAGGCCCGCTATCCTAGTACCGCCAGAGCTGCCCATCAACTTGTGACTGAACGGCTTAAAATTTAAATGACCGATTCCACAGACACGGACGAATTGACCTTTACTCGCCTATATTGGTGTCATAAAGTTGAGAACAACGTTTTGATGACCTTATTATAACTAACAACGGCATTAGTATTATTTGATATGATCTCATTCTACGAATTTCAATTAATATCACGGGCGTGGCCACACCGTACCTTATTTTTTTGGGAAGAAATGTTTAGGCGTAACCCTAGATGCAAAGTTTCGCCCTTGAGAACAATTAATGTCCTTGTTGAAAATTTCCAGACCTTTCGGCTAATGAACGCGGTGATCTCTACCTACCCGCCGACATTTCTCTTTGTTGATAGGTTACTTTCAGTGATACGTTCGGTTTGTCATGTCCAAAATTATTAGGATGTCAATCAAAGATGGGAGATTGGGACAAATATCCAAACTCGTGGTTTGTGGATATTAGGGCGATCGATACTCTTTTGTGTCTCGGAGTTGAATATTATAGTCATTTCGTACCATGAACATTTCGTACTGTTGCGTTTTTTCTGCGAAATTGAGTGTCTGAGCAGTCTTCGACGTTAGCCACCAGTCCGAACAGAGTCGGACAACAGCTGAGGTGATATTGGTTCCAGTAATAATTCAAAAGAGAACTTATGGCCACTGTACCGGTGTAATTATTTTCACTTTCCTGGTGTCTTGAGCTTCCTGATAGGTACATCTAGATGATGCAGTGGTTTCAGAAAAAACACGGACGGTAGATTTGGTTGGTCAATTGGATATCCATGCGCGTTTTCCAAGTTTTTCTTTTAAAGATCAGCTCTACTCGCCCCACAGATTAAGTGCAAAAGGAACACGATAAAGTGGGTCCATGACGATCACGAGTATGTCTGAATAGTTGTTTTTTTTTGTAAAGAATCTCCTCCCACAGTCATCACACTGATATGGTGGGTCCCTCTTATCCATGGTGATGTAATTTTGAAATTTTAATAAGACAGCAACATTGTTTTCCGTATGGGATATGGTCTTATAACACAATATTCTGTAAAATATAAGATAAACACTCTGTATCGTTTTTTCTCTGAAGTTAAGCGTATTAACACAAAATCTCAAGAGGAATCGAGCACGGCTCGTGTGTAAGTCAATCCCTTAAGAAGTGTACTGTATGAGGGGAAAATCTTGACCGAAAAGTGAATAGGGAAAATCATGACTGAAGTTAAAACAAGTGAAAAGGGTGCAAGACTAATGTATAAAATAACACTATAACCGGCATGGAAGCGGCACAAGACAACAGTATGTTCGCGTATATAAAATAAAATAAGTAATCAAATTTAATGGGTGTTTGTCAGCGTTCGGCTTCCATACCAACAGTAAGTAGACCAAAAGACAAATTTAATATTATAATTTATAAAAGGACATAAATACACATAAGGGCAAGATAACATAGATTGCAATCAAAATTAAATGATGTGATGTAAAACACAAGCAAACACAAATTACATTGAGAACCTAGCAACAATAAGAACTATCAGCAAAAACTAATGCCTTGAAAAGTTAATATGAAAATATGTTCATCAAGTCAATTACAATGCTGAACAAAAGTATTCATAACAATCGACAGCATAACTATTTGCTCAGGAAATGTATATTGCCTAATAAACAGTAGAACCCAATGAAAAATATGAAGGGTAAATAATCATAGAAACACTTAAGCTCAATTAACAGCTCAAATAGCTCAGCCCAAAACATGAGTCAATTACAACATGTAATGGTCTAGGACTATGAAAACGAGTACTATCATTACGACATTATAAATGGATGACACACGTGTATAAAAGGGCGGGACATTGAAAAATAAATGTCAATCAAAGTTAACCCTACATGACTGGCCTAAAAAATATGCATGCGACAATCCTAATACTGAAAAATTAGTAACTGTAAACTGCCCTATATAAAAAAACATGGACAAAAAAGTAAATATCAATTCTGTACACTGCCGGCACTCTCCCAAATAAAACCCCAAACTTCCGCGAAACACCCCCTCCCGAGCGCGACAGATTGAAAATAAAGGGAAACTAAACAAAACTAAATAAAAAAAGCCATACAATTATTTAAATACCTGAACTAGACACCACGGACACCACTTCACAGCACGACAGGCGACAAAAGAGAGAGCACATGTCTTGAATCTCCCTATTTATAGGCATATAATGTCGACACAGTCGTCGGAGCGTTTGCATGTAACCATATTCAACACATGCATCTAACTGACCAAGACATGACACGTACCCTAACCCAGTCGGACCATGCTGTCTACGACTAAAGTATGCCCATGCAGATTACCCACGAAATATTAACAAGTCAATTTGCATAAGAATAACTAACAGACGTGTGTTTAAAATGATGTTAAATTAAATACAGTAAAGGAGAGGCCAAAAAGGGGGCAAGTCCAGCCATTACCCAAGATAGAAGAAAAAGGTAGAAAGATTAAATATAGAAAAATGAGGACTAGAGTGGGGTAATGACATGACCCACGTTACAAATCTTAATAATAATGATGATAATAATAAAGAGAAAGCACTTGACGTTGACATTTTATTTAACAGATACACAAATTACACATTGGGCCACGGCAATATATATTTCTGTTACAGTATTGCATAACAATAACAAATGGAACTAGAGGCTCTCGGGCTACAATTTAATGGGTGAATCGTATGAAATTCGTGTTTTCAACTGGTTTGGGGAAAATATAAATTAACGTAAAAGTAGGTGGCCTAGTACTGATAAACACGCAATTCATTATTTTGAAAATGAAGGATTTGTCAGTTAATTGATGGAGACTGGGAGTGAAACTATTCGATAAAGGACCACCACGTGATCGTTTCTGAATTTTGTCTTCACTAAAATAGAAAATCACAATTTCCTTAAAAAAAAACCCACAGACCAGAACATGTCTTAAAGTGAATAATGTCCGTACTTATACATTGGAAGACGACCGTATGCCCTTTACCAACCAGATCGCTAGTTTTCAAGCAACTTAATAATTGAAGATGCATTCTTAATAATACAAGTTACTCAAATGAGTAAAGGCGATATTATATATTTAATGATTAAACAGTATATATATGTTCTAATTAACATAACCTTTTTTTACATATGCAATTTTAATGAACGAAATAAAATAATCATAGATACATACGATACCTATTGTTTGCAAATAACGAAACCTTGGATATATTTATATTGTCTTAATTATTGTTCGGTTTCCAATATGAATAAAGATTCTTGTTATTTCTTCATTATAAATTAATAAACTGACGTGTCAGTTATAACTCCTTCCTTTGTTAGTTTGTAGATTGTTAGTCTACTGCCAGATGTACAGATGATGTCACCTTCTGATGTTATGGTGAAATCTACAACATCAATGTCTAACTTCATCTTTCCCTCAGTAACTACCGTTATTAAAATAAATAAACGAGTAAGAAACGTGTTAAATAATTCTATCCATTTGGATATGCTTATTAAGTTGCTGCCTACAATTCCCTAATGATACAAATATACAGTCTAAACGAATATGCTTAATAAGACTTTCAAGGTAGAATCTTTTACAAACAAAATAATTCTATCCATTTGGATTTGCTTATTAAGTTGCTGCCTACAATTTCCTAATGATACAGATATACAATCTAAACGAATATGCTTAATAAGACTTTCAAAGTAGAATCTTTTACAAACAAAATAATTCTATCCATTTGGATTTGCTTATTGAGTTGCTGCCTACAATTTCCTAATGATACAGATATACAATCTAAACGAATATGCTTAATAAGACTTTCAAGGTAGAATCTTTTACAAACAAAATAATTCTATCCATTTGGATTTGCTTATTGAGTTGCTGCCTACAATTTCCTAATGATACAGATATACAATCTAAACGAATATGCTTAATAAGACTTTCAAGGTAGAATCTTTTACAAACAAAATAATTCTATCCATTTAGATATGCTTAATAAGACTTTCAAGGTAGAATCTTTTACAAACAAAATAATTCTATCCATTTAGATATGCTTATTAAGTTGCTGCCTACAATTTCCTAATGATACAGATATACAATCTAAACGAATATGCTTAATAAGACTTTCAAGGTAGAATCTTTTACAAACAAAATAATTCTATCCATTTGGATATGCTTATTGAGTTGCTGCCTACAATTTCCTAATGATACAGATATACAATCTAAACGAATATGCTTAATAAGACTTTCAAGGTAGAATCTTTTACAAACAAAATAATTCTATCCATTTGGATATGCTTATTAAGTTGCTGCCTACAATTTCCTAATGATACAGATATACAATCTAAACGAATATGCTTAATAAGACTTTCAAGGTAGAATCTTTTACAAACAAGAATAAGCCTTGTCAGCTGGAAAAAACATATTTGTGTCGAAATCTGGATCCTGAAGTGCCGAAGAGTTTTTACTCGATAGTCCTGGCAATTCTTGTTACAACAAAAGACTTGACATTATTTATCCAGTCGAATAAGGTGTTAAGCTCTTCATCTGATTAATCGTAACGTATAACAGAATCCAAAATAATTCTTAAATTTTGTCCTCAAGTAAAACGTTGAACTCTGTTAACAAATAGCGTTAGTCGGTTTATCTATTTAATTGTCAAGGTGTCAGTCTTGTGTATTCTTTATTTCCAGGTGTGAAGAAGGAGGATTTAAAATGGTTTTATCCTAACAACAATGCATAGCGCACGAGATAAGATTTGGTACTGTTACTCTCCATGTAGCTACGGCATTCGGTCTTGTTGGATGACCATTGTCTGACTGTTTTACAAGAATCCTAAAAAACACGAATAACGAAAAAAGTGAAAATATGACTACTTTTCCAAATTTTATTGATTTTTTATTATCATAGTATTAATTTACAATGAACCATTGTCTTAGTGTAATATCGACGTTTAAGATTTGTGAAGTTAACGAGATTATTTCTAGTTGCATCTTAAAGCAAAGTGAAACACTGGTCTTATTAAAGATGGGTTTTTATAGTGACGGCCATTACAACAGGTTTTACTATTATGTTGCTACATATATGAGGTTCTTCTGAAGATGTTACATTATTACAACGAGCTTTATATAAACCAATATATCTAATCTAGTATCTAACACTACACAGAAATGGTATTTTGTGGAAAGTACGCTTTATAATCTTCACTATCTATAAGAATATATCAATTGTTCTTCGTATTGATCCAAGATATTCAAGTGCCGGGTGAATGAATATGGGTAAAATGTTTTTCTAACGCATCAAAGTTTGTTTCTTTTTGTTGGTTGTAACCTAGTTGGTAGTCAAATGCACACAACCCTTTTTTATTGTCTTAGTTTTTTTCCCGGTTGATTTGGTTGGTCTAATTTGATATCCTTGCGCGTTTTCCAGGTGTTTCTTAAAGATAAGCTCTACTTGCTGCCATAGAATAAGTTCAATGGGAACGCGATAAAGAGAGTCCATGACGGTCACGAGTATGTCTGAATAGTTGCTTTTTTGTAAAGAATCTCCTCCCACAGTCATCACTCTGATATGGTGGGTCCCTCTTATCCATGGTGATGTAATTTTGAAATTTTAATAAGACAGCAACATTGTTATCCGTATGGGATGTGGTATATATAAACATAATATATAAACAAAATATTCTGAAAAATAAGATGAACAATTTTTAAACGTCATGTTATACATTTCCACTATTAACTAGCTTAGAAAAAAGTTCCATAACATATAAACTCCCGAGTTCCTGAATATTGCACTGAATGTCCCGATCCTTTACTGAAATCTGTAACGCGAATAACACAACAAACAGGCCATAGATAACTGTACTCGAAATTAATATTGTAGGTAAATAAAAGTCCATAGAACACGCACTAAAAATAAACTTAAAAAAATAAATTACAATTTGTCCGTCTGGGTTCCCTGAACTCTGATAGAGGATACATAAACCGAGTCCAACCTATACACGGTTCCATCTGGCAATATGCATTCTTCCGTTTTCTTTACCACCATCATATTTAAGGGGGCCAGGACCATGCTATACCCCTCAGAATGCTTTCTTGCATGTAAATGTATGCTTCTTAGGGCGTTGGCTTGGGGATTATGCTGGGGGTTTCGTGAAACGCAAACCGAAATTCCCTCATGCTGATGTTTTCAGGTGTCAGCTTCCAGTCTGGGGATGGTCTGGCAGGGATGCACTGATTTGCAGACAAGGTTGATCGTGGTAACTTTTCTGTCTGCAAGGCAATCTCGCCTTCGGTTTCTTCAACGCATCCAACTCTGCACGCAATGCTGCTACCTCAGCCTGGAAACGGCTCATCTCGGTCTCAGTCTCTGGAATGTCCAATTCCAGTGGATCCGTCAGACTGAACATCCAGTCTGGCAAATTGGCCTCCTGGTGGTCCATCAGGGTGATATCGACCCAGGGTTCTACAACAGGGGGGGGACGTCTGGAGTAGCGTTCCCAGTGGCTGGGAGCTCCACATCCATTGCATGGACGGTGACTGATGGCGCCACCGCGGCCTTGTCAATGGGGGGGGGGACCACCTGATTCAGCGTTCCCAGACGATCTACTAATGGAAACACCACGCGGCCCCAGATGGAGTACGAAGCGTCCTCTGCCTGTAAATGCCACGGGCCCTTTTTAGCCAAGAGGTCGATTTTTATATCGATTTAACTTATTGAAATAATAACGAGACAAGGGAAGTGTTCCTTTGTAGACGTTATACACCACTTCACATAACACTTTCAACTGTTCGTTAGACATGCTGAGTAACAGAGAGCCTTTCTCTGTTTGACGGTAGTCGTTTGCAACAAGTGCAAGAATGGTTTATGCGTCCGAATACTACGATCCATGATCTGAGAAATGACACAATCGAATGAAACTAACCATTTTAAATCGTTCTCTAACATGTTGATAAACGTAACTATCAGGGGATTGTTTACCCTTCAGTAGCCTGACGATATCCTGTATATGATTATATTCACATTTCATGAGCAAATAAAACAAGACCTGATAGCCACATGTGGCATATTTGTGTTGGAGTGGTACGTCATTTTATCGAAACGACGCCGCATTGGTCTTTAAAAAGGTAGAGAAACGAGGATGGTAGTGTTCGGGACCGTACCCCAAACTATCGTAAAATTCTGCTTGACATTCATTATTGAACCAAAACACTACCCAATGTCTTCCGGGGAGATAAGAAGGATCCGTATTACATATGTAGGCACAAGGGTATAAAGTCACGTGCAACGGTAAAGTATCGGGCGAAAATATGCTCTTGACATACGAACTTAAACATTTACTTTCTCAAATGATACACTGTAGTTGATCGGTATTCATACTTGTGTATATTTCACGTCTCTGGACTAGTCGATTTCGATTAGAGCAGGAAATTCGGCATAAGCAATACAATTTAACGTTTCCGTGGTAGCAGTAGCAAACTTGACTTCAAATCTTGGGGTTTCCTTGACGTACCAGATTTAAATATTCTTCACCGAGATCGTTTGGAGTTAAATTGAAAGCATAAATAGCATATCCCTTAGCGAAATTTTCTCTCGTGATCTGTAGACCGACAAAATTCATATTCTTCTTCTGAAATGTTGGAATGTTTAATGTCACTGTAAAAAGCCTCGTGTGGAGGTAGACTCTTCACTTTTAACTTATCTATATCGTCAAACCACCGATACGGAAAGAAACATTTTCCTTCTTCAATTCCATAAGCTTTTAATAACATAGCATAGGAAGATCCCGCTGCTAAAAATTGGGACATGTCCAAAAATTTCAATTGTGGAGACGAAATGCATATGCATTATTTTTCTTCACCACGAACGTATGTTTTTCTGTATGCATGTTTAAATGTTAAGCCAGAGTTTGTTTGATAAAATTCAAACCATACTTTGCAGAATTAAATCCTAGCACTGGAAATTGATTCATATACGCTTGCATTGTCCCGTACAGATCTTGAATCGTTGCTCTTTCGTCGAAAACTTGACAATCTTGTCGGTAACTTTTCTATATAAAACTGGTCTGATGCAGCTGAATTCTGGTCCAACTGTTCCAACACTCATCCCCATTTTTCTTGTCATAAATGGTCAGTTCTGTTTGCTATTTCTTTCATGTAGATTACCATGGCTTCTATTAATTTGTCTTGATCCGGTTCCACAATGCAAAACGGTTCTATATATCTTTCAACATTACTGCACACCGAGACACTGATAGGTACGTGCTTTTGCGTCCAGGATAAAAAAGCGTAGGATGATCATTGGTGCTTTGCAAAACGGGCTCAAATTCTTAACAAATGAACCAAGGAAATCTGCGCTGGTCTAGTGGAACGTGGATGTCAAAGGCCCCCAGTTTTTCAAAAATGGAGTCTTTTGAGTTTTATGAAATCCGCCGGGGGGATACACAAATTTAGTTTTTATAAGTGCATGTTTTCTGATGGCGAACGAAATTGCCATGAAGATCGAAATGGCGATCACACGTGTTGCATATAAATTTGTTGGCATACTTGGCAAAAATTCGGATGTAGCAGGTATGGTTTTCGTACAAATTCACATATAAACTTGTTAAAACGTCCACGTGATCTAAAGATGGACCTTGCTTTGCCATCTTCCGAAAGTGTCTAAACTTTTAGGTCCACTTTATAAAAAGTCTCGAACTCTGGAAACTCGTCCAGGGGTACACCGGGGAATGGTTCTTTGATCTTCTTATGTTCTTTCCACTGTCGGTAAAATAACTTAGCGGGAGGGTCGATGCACCTTATTTCGTGACCTTGGTGAAGAGCCAAACACCGGAAGAGACACAAGTTGTCTTGATATGGTTTTACGTTTTGCCGATTTCTGATCAATGGATACAAACTGTGTGTTTCCAGCAGGTAGTCCAGCAAATCTCCCTGACTAACGGGATAATTGGTACCTGTCACGTAATACTCAACATTAGTCACCAATACCGGGATCCACTTTGTGTCTGGACGATTGCGTAATAGAAGGTCCAGTATATCCATTCTTCTTAATCTCAAATGTAATCGCCGAAGGTCGGTGCACTTCGAAATGTAAATCGGGGCGTCAAAAACAGCAGTATTTCTATATGGAGTAAAGTAACGATACTGTCCCGTCTCCCGGTGTTGTAATATAACGCCGAAACTCAAATTCAGTTTAAATGTATGTTGTTCCCGATCAAAAATTTCGGCGGCAAAGCGGTTTAACTGTACAACGGACACGTTGTTGTCTACTGGGAAGTTATAAATGGGCTGAATGGGTCCCGGCTGGTCTGGTCCCAGTTTAAGAGGCGTGTTGGCCTCGTAGACTTCCTTTAAATCTTCGTCCACTGTACCATCTTGGTGTTCCCAGGGAGCCTGATTCCACGGTCTTGGCTGCAATCCTCCACCGACCTGATAATGTTGTTGCATGCCGTGGAGGTAGAGTTGATGTCTATCTGGGAACCTGGCTACACAACGGCGGCATCTGTAAGTGGAGGGCTTAGAAGAAAGTGTCGTACCTTTCTTAGCTTTGCACGGCTTCGGAGTTTTACCTGCCTTTCTTTTTGACGCTTTTTGTGGGGTTTGTTTCGGCTGAGGCGGTTTTTTGTGAAGATGCCTGTGACGTAGAAGACCCCTGGCGGTCGAACATCGCTTGCCACAAACGTCACAATCAAACGCTTTGTATCCAGGTTTGCAAGTTTTTTCGTGTCGGCTTCTGTCTCCTATAAAACCGAACTCCTTCCCACAGGTGTTGCAGGGATATCTTATACCGGAGTGTTTCGACTTGGCGTGTCTGACTAATGACTTCTTGTTGACAAAAGTATTGTCACACTGATCGCACGGAAAACACTAAAATAGAAAAAAAAAACCTTAATAAAATTAATATAACCGTCAGTTCTTTTATAAAACTGTTTGAACGCTGTGCCACTTCTTGCACGGGAGACTTGTAGATTGGGAAAACCTGAAATGTAACAAAATGCGATTCTAAGATTATTATACTATTATTATTTTACATGAAAATTTCAAACAAACATCATATCGTTTGCTTCTTTGTAGAACTGGTTGAACAAATAGCACTTAGTAGTACTTGGTAACCTTCCTAAACACGTGTGTTGATTGTTCTTATTATGAAAATTTTAAAACAAAAATCTTACCGTTAATGGTTCGTTTCCGGCCACACGGTGAGCCTCTTCATGGTCCAACAGTTCCGGTAAATCAGTGAAATCGGCTCCGCAATAATCGCAGTTCATAACGTTACTCGCGATCTGGAAAAGAGAAAATCATACCGTTAATGGTTCGTTTCCGGCCATACGGTCAGGTGAGCCTCTTCATGGTCCAACAGTTCCGGTAAATCAGTGAAATCGGCTCCGCAATAATCACAGTTCATAACGTTACTCGCCATCTGAAAAAGAGAAAATCATACCGTTAATGGTTTGTTTCCGGCCACATGGTGAGACTCTTCATGGTCCAACAGTTCCGGTAAATCAGTGAAATCGGTTCCGTAATAATCACAGTTCATAACGTTACTCGCCATCTGGAAAAGAGAAAATCATATCGTTAATGGTTCGTTTCCCGCCACACGGTGAGATTCTTCATGGTCCAACAGTTCCGGTAAATCAGTGAAATCGGCTCCGCAATAATCACAATTCATAACGTTACTGGCCATCTAGAGGTTTGAACACTTTGACATTTGAAGTTTAAATGAATGAAAAATAGACGACAGTCTACTATATAGCGTGAGTACGGATGTCAAAGAAGACAATAAAGGTCGTTTACGTTCTGAATTGATGTCACATGTTTTACAATACGTCAGTTCGAATCTAAGTTCAGTAAATAGTAATTTAATAATGTTATTAAAAAGGGTATATCGGCCTCATGAACTTTTTGAGGGCATTCATAAGCCTAGGCTTGCAATATCCCCGAGTCAACAATTTATTTTAAGGCAGCCTGCTTCGTTGTACAAAGTTCCTGTAGTGGGAACAGCCTCTTCCATAGCGTATTTATTGGGAAACAAATAAGCACATTCAGTTCAAAATGGGGGAAGGATGTTCACGTTTAAGTGTTTTTTCTTTATTGAATTTATGTATTCTTGGTATCAGTAAGTCTAATAAAATAATGGTTGTTTATGTATACACGTATTTATACCTGCTTCTCCTGCTTATTGTGTATTTGTTTTCCAACTAATGTGCTATGGAAGAGCCTAATCCCACTACGGGGATTTTGTACAATAGATAGCTGCAATGATGTTGGTGCCGCTTTAAACAATAACTCGCTCATAGTTTCATGGTCCTTTCACACAATTTTGATTACACACATAGCGGGTGTAGCTAGCTAAACAGGAGGTGCTGACCACTCCGGAGCACCCGGCTTCAGTTCCCTGGTGGAAGTTCATGTGTGTAACCTAACTTGCCAGTTCCAAAGTGTTTACTTTGCTTCTTGATTGTGATTCAGTAAATAACACTTACCTTAGATCAACGAAACAACAACATAACGATGTTACGATATGAAATGTTCTGTGTTCAAGCCACGAGCTCTATCCTTCTGACTGAAATACATACTATAAGGCAAGTTAAATAAAATAATGTAAAAAAAAATTGTATTTAATGAAATAATGGTTGTGTATGTATACATGTATTTATATATAACACTTACCTTAGATCAACGAAACAACAAGATAACGATGTTACAATGTGAAATGTTCTGTGTTCAAGCCACGAGCTCTATCCTTCTGACTGAAATACATACTATAAGGCAAGTTTAAAAAATGGAGTTGACTAAGTTGATAGGTTCTCAACAACCATTGAAATTTTTTTTTATTGAATTGACGTATTCTTGGTATCAGTACGCCTAATAAAAAAATGGTTATATATAAAAAAAGTAAATAACACTTACCTTAGATCAACGAAACAACAAGATAACGATGTTACGATTTGGAATGGTCTGCGTTCAAGCCACGAGCTCTATTCTTCTGACTGATCCTTTTTCTTAGATCAAAGAAACAACAAGATAACGATGTTACGATTTGGAATGGTCTGCGTTCAAGCCACGAGCTCTATTCTTCTGACTGATCCTTTTTCTTAGATCAAAGAAACAACAAGATAACGATGTTACGATTTGAAATGGTCTGCGTTCAAGCCACGAGCTCTATTCTTCTGACTGATCCTTTTTCTTAGATCAACGAAACAACAAGATAACGATGTTACGATTTGAAATGTTCTGTGTTCAAGCCACGGGCTCTATCCTTCTGACTGATTCTTTTTCTTAGATCAACGAAACAAGATAACGATGTTACGATGTGAAATGTTCTGTGTTCAAGCCACGAGCTCTATCCTTCCGACTGATCCTTTTTCTTAAATCAACAAAACAACAAGATTACGATGTGAACTGTTCTGTGTTCAAGCCACGAGCTCTATCTTTCTGACTGAAATACATACTCTAAGGCAAGTTTAATGAAATAATGTACAACATTATTGTATTTAATAAAATAATGGTTGTATATGTATACATGTATTTATATATAACACTTACCTTAGATCAACGAAACAACAAGATAACGATGTTACAATTTGAAATGTTCTGTGTTCAAGCCACGAGCTCTATCCTTTTGACTGAAATACATAGTATAATGCAAGTTTAAAAAATGGAGTTGACTAAGTTGATAGGTTCTCAACAGCTATTGAAAAAATTATTCTTTATTGAATTTATGTATTCTCGGTATCAGCACGCCTAATAAAATAATGGTTATATATAAAAAAGTAAATAACTCTTACCTTAGATCAACGAAACAACAAGATAACGACGTTATGATTTTAAATGTCCTGTGTTCTATCCTTCTGACTGAAATACATACTGTAATGCAAGTTTTAAAAAAATGTATTTTACTTGGAATGAATTCATTCAGTTCAAAATCATTTAATGGATTTAGTTGAAGAGAACTATCCTTGGGAAGCATTAGATCAAATAAGCATATTTAAGTGGGTTTTTTTTCAGAAATAGTAATGTTTTGCTTGACAAAAATCCACGTTTGGGCAATAAAAGATAAAGATTAACTTAATACGGAATATTAATTACATTATTAGTGATTAACTTGGTCTACATAACATATACAACATATTTTCAAATAAAACATATATGAAAAACAAAAAATTAAAAAAGTTACTGTGTTAAAGGGCCAATGGGAAATAATAATGCGGAGATCGTGGAGGCAAAAATGGTGGAAATAGGGAAATTCAGACACGGCAATCTTTGCTATTTAAACAAATTATTTGGAAATCAAACATAAATTTCAGAATTCTTCAAATAATCTAAATATGAATCGACGACCTGGCCGATCTGGTGTACAGACGGAAAGCAACTCCCCGACCCAGGCGGTTCTGACACCTTTTATACTGCGACCAAAGCCCACAAAATGACGGCAGTCCCTAACCAATCCCTACAGCTCTTTTAGACCGTACTGGGTTTAAAGGTCAGGAACGTCGGGTCAAATACAAAAATGGCGGCCATTACAAGCAGGAAAACCGCATGCCGATTACAACATACAGCAATTACTTAAATGTATGTTAACATTTCCTTTAAATATATTATTTCCCGTGTATTACATCATCACGATGCATAAACGTTAACTATTAAATTTAAGCACAGACGGTCCTCGATACAAAGACCGCATGACATGTGTAGTGAAAGTGTAATGGCTTTACCAAATATCAATATCGGCAAAGTTTACAAGTAATATTATGTGCACATGCATACAATATATACATAACAGGATTATAAAAGTATTTATCAAAATGCAATGACACTACCGAACCATGGCATTCACCCTAATACAAACATTATAATGGCGTTCACCCTAACGCCGTTACAGTACCATGGCGTCCACCCTGATGCCGTTACATTACCCCCCCCCCCCCTATGTGATTTAAAGTTCGTCCCGAACTTCATCAAAACATGAAAATGTCAACAAATTAATAATTCTTCCCAATTCACAAGATATACAGTTGAATCAATATACAATAAACCTGAATAATACCAAAATAAATTAACAATATTTGTATCACACATACATTACAACAAGATAAGACAATAATATACATATATAATACAGTGAATACAAATGTAAATGAAAAGATATAGATGTAGCGATGAACTGAACACAAATATTACCTGCTACCTAAAATGTTTTTCAAAAACTAAATTTCATGAGAAAAATTATGAAAGTTCCATAAAATATAAAGTCCTGAATTCCTGAGTATTGCGCTGAAGGCCCTGCTCCTTGAATGCATCGAGAATAACACAAAAATAATAATAAAAACAATAAAAAGTCCATAGAACACGCACAAAAAAAATCACGACTTGTCTGAATTATCGTATAAGATGCATCTTGGACCCTAACCGTGTCCAAACGATATACGGTTCCATCTGGCAATATGCCCCAACTCTCTACACCAGGGGAAACGCCTGGATTAGCGTCCCCAGTGGCAGGGAGCCCCACATCCCTTACGTGGATGGTGACTGGTGGCGCCACCGCGGTCCTTCAGGGAGGGGGGAACACATGACTCAGCGTCCCCAAACGATCTCAAAGAAACACCAGTGCCAGGGGGTGAAAATTCTGGCGCAGCGTCCCCAGAAGATTGCGTCTTGCAAACAACAATCACAGAAACACCAGTGCCAGGCCTAGGGGGTAACACTCCTGTCGCAGCGTCACCAGAAGATTGGATGGAAGCCGCAACTGGTCTCGAACGCCGTGCAGGCTTGCCAAAACCTCTTGGTCTGCCACTATACCGTCGCCTGGGAGCGGCTCTGGGTGGAGTACGAAGTGTTCTCGGTCTGTAGATGCCATGGACACTCCCCTCATGGTGCCTGAGGTCCGACATCCTATTAGTACGGAACAGCTTTGGACATGCTGTGCACCTCACTGTGGGTCCATGGGCATTCCTCCTGTGCCTCATCATCCTATCTCTGCTTTTGAAACGGTTCCCACAATCTTCACACTGATGCTCCCTTTGTGGAAAGGTGATGGTAGACTTCATCATTTTTTCTGAAAGTATAAAAATTCTTTTACATTCATTTTAATGAAGGAATAGGAGCTTCCTTAACTGAATTTAAAAAAAAACAACCGGTTAATGGGTATATCCCTGGATCGCCCATCCTAAATAGGATAATAAGCTTCGTGTGACACTATCACTATTAGTATCTTTGTAGGAGTTTAGAAAGGATAACTATCATAGTCATATATAGTCCACGTTGTGTTTTATTTCTAATACTAACTTTCTAATTCTAAGTTACATCTTACATAATTGTCTTTAAGTCCTGGTTCTGAAGACCATTTATTAATACGTTTTACATACTAAAATAGTTGTTCCATATAATATTTTCTGTTAATATAGTTGGACAATTTTGTATAATTCATACTCTCTCACTAAAATGTTACCGACATGTTTTGTATCGTCCAGCTATCGCCCAACTCCTTCAAACTCTCTTGATGCGCCGTTATATATCATAGATAAGGCTACTGTTAAATATTCATATTGTTAACAGGTGCGATCGCTCTTAATTCTAGTGATTGTAAGAACATATATTCTGAGGCGAGGCATAGTGTTACATTCGATATCACTCTCACTGACTGCTTATCCTCTTTACCCGAAGACATATACCATTTCTTGGACTGGTGGGGGAAGTTCGTCAACAAGATTAAATTCTGCTATTCAATATGTTAACTAAGCTCAATCTAAATATAACATCTTTATATTTATCTACAGGTCAATGTCAAAATTAACGTCACCCCTACTGTGTCAAAATAAACGTCACCCCTGCAGCCCTCCAATTCTGCCAGATTTGCAGCAAAAATGTTTAAACTGAAGTTCCATAATTTTTTTCTTAAGAATTTGCTCCCCTTAAATTTACAAATTGTCGTTGAATTCTCAATATCCAGCATTTCTTTCAGTTGTTGAGGTAAATTTCAGTTCTGAAACATTACTTAAAACATTTTTTATACGAAAATCATAAATGGCCTCAGTTCGTTCCATTTCCTAATGGAAACACCGAAAAACTCCCGGCAAATGAATTAAAAACTGTTTAAAATATAACTCAAAAATTTACAAAATCAGAAAGGTTCGTCATCATTTCGCGGCAGCCAAAAGGTACAGTTGAAAGAAGATTGTGGTGTCTGATCAAAGAAGCTATTAAGGCAAGTTAACATCCTTCTTTATTGGTTTCATATATGTTGATTCTGTTGCTTTTTTGACATTTGTTTTTTTCCTGCCCATAATACCAGATATACCAGGCGTTTCCTAGAGTCTAAACAAATTCATATTTTAGATTGGCCATCAAACTCGCCAGACATGAGTCTGATTGAAAAATCTGTGGGATGCTTTAAAAAGGGACGTCGCAATGGACAATCCAAAATCGTGTAATGATCCATGGGAAAGCGTCAAAAAGCATTGGTACAGGATAAATAAGAACTATCTAGAAAAGTTATACGACAGTCTTCCCAGACGTGTTCAGTCTGTTATAAGAGTTCGTGGTGCCTCAACTGAGTATTAATGGTGTTTGTGTGTACCAAGGCGATATGAAATACTTAATGATTGGTTTCTTTGTCTTGTTTTCTATTTTATAACTATTTTATAATGTCGTTCATTTACCATTCAGCTCCAATTTATTTGCTTTTTTTACAAAACTAATTAGATAATTGATTTTCGATAGGGGTGACGTTATTTTGACAGTAGGGGTGACGTTAATTTTGACATTGACCTGTAGTATATAACTGTAAATGACGAGTATATTGTCGATAATGAGTCATGTCATATCCCCCCAAAATAAAAAATCTGCAATCTGGTATTGATGGGCTTATGGCATTATTTCCATCTGGTATTGATGGTCCTACATCAGAATGTTCGGCAGTTAACATGATATGGTTTCCACAAGTCATATAGGGTTGTACATTCATACATCTAGCCAAACTTATAACTAGTATTTTCCAATACCTCGACTTCTGGTCTTGCTATTACATGTCATCCCCAGATAGTATTACTTGCTCTCACATAACCATATAACTCAAAACCATTAATGTGGCATGTCCTGTGCTAACCATGCACATACATACCTCCTAAATGACACTCATTTTTACAATAAAATTCACCATTGACTATTTTATACAGTGCATTCCACCAAGTTTCTGGTAATGAAACTAAAGTTAAATCAGATAATCTGGCAATCCAGTGTAGCACTTCATTTTCTCATTATTGTTCTTAAACCTCTCTGCTGTAAACTTGAAAGTATTCAACTTTTTTAACATAACATATCTTAAGTAGTCTTTAGCCATTGCGGTTATGGTTCTTCAAATAAATCAAGCAAAGCCTTGGCAGCATGATGATTTTTTCTTTATTTGCATGTCGATCTTTCAGTCTGTTATATAAGACATAAAGCAAAAACTTTTTAAATCAGTAATTTATCTTAAATTGAATTAATATCTTTTTATGAAATTTTAAATCGGGCATTAGGCAGTAACAATATGCTTGTTTTAAATCAATCAATTACCCTTCCGGAGCACCCGGCCTCACTTCCCTGATGGACGTTCACGTGTCTAACCTAACTTGTCAGTTCCAAAGTTTTTACTTTGCTTCTGGACTGTGATTCGGATATGGAAGTAGTAGGGACTGAGTCTGTACCTTCCCCGTTTGCATCACCCTTTGTTCTACTAGGACCTATTGCATCACCCTTTGTTCCAAATCATCACCCTTTGTTCTACTAGGACCTATCGCATCACCCTTTTGATTTTGTACATATAGGAAATCATTCCTGATACCAAATCATCTACATCTTGGTTAACAATACAGAAGGGTTCTCTATAACCAGGAACATTGCTGCAAATTGACACACTGATAGGAACGTGTTTATTAGTCCATTTGAGGTGTGGAGTTTGATCTTTATCCACTTTTTCTAACATAGCCTCAAAATCGTAGACTATAAACCATGGAAATTTACGATCAGGTGCAGGTACATTAATATCATAGTGCTCTAACTGTTCAAAAATGGTTGTATTGGCTTTGGAAAACCCACCTGGATAAATGTATTTTGTTTTGCTGTCACAGGTGGGTTCGTGTCGCTTAAGATTTTCTAAACGGTCAAAATGGCGTTCACAAGTCTTGTATTGGAACTTTTTCGCAAAAGAAGCAAAATTTTTAATATAACTGGCATGGTTTTCGTAAAGGTTGATATAAAGACTTGTAAATGGAAATGGAGGCTTCATTTTCCTGTAAGCTATAGACTTCAAGGTTTATTTTGAAGCAAGTTTCAAAATGTGGAAACTCTTCAATCGAAACCCCACAAAACTCTTTCTTGGATTTTGAAAATTGTAACCATTCTTCATAATACTGTTTAGTTGGTCCTTCTATAGACTTGATATCGTGGTCTCTATGTAGTGCTAATGTTTGGCTTTTATGTGGTAATTTAAACTGTTCTTTTTTGTGTATATTATATCACAATGAGGACATTGGTGTTCCTAAAAATACAACAAATCTTACTGTCGTTGTTTCATATTTATGTGACGAAATGAAAATGTTTGTGAGACAAAGTGTATTGTTGTGTGTGTGTGTGTGTGTGTGAAAAAGTCATTACTTACCATAGCTTCATCTAGAGCTTGAACTAATTCCTCATCACTATCGGAGTTCATCTACAACAACAAAATATTACATTTGAAATATTAATAACTTACTGATATGGTTAAACAAGAAATAAAACTAGCATTTCAGATTTAATTTTATCAAGTTTAAACGTTTAAAATACATACCATCTCTGTATCACTATGAATTATTTCTTGTCTTGTGTCCAATGGAGGAACGTCAACTGTTGTCGTATTCTCCTAAAATATTAAGGTTTTACATTTACTATTTCAATTTTAGTGTATAAAATGATTAAACTTAATACATAAAAAGAATTACTACTTATCCAGATATATTTGGAATGATACTCACAGATATAAGGTTTCGGATCTCTTGTGAACTTAGTTCAAGGAAGTCCACTGATTCCCCTTGATCTTCATTTTCCAGATTCTAAAATTAAGCAGTAAATAGATTTATTTATTATTATTACGGAAGCTATAAACATTTTCGACAACACATTAATTACGCAGACCACTTCGTTACATGATATACTGATTTCAGCAGTTTCTTTAGTTTATAGTATTAATTTGATATTTTATTTATTTTTAGCTCACCTGGCCTAAAGGCCATGTGAGCTTTTGCCATCACTTGGCGTCCGTCAGTCCGTCAGTCTGTCAGTCTGTCAGTCCGTCTGTAAACTTTTCATATTTTGGCTATCTCCTCTGAAACCCCTGAACCAATTTTAACCAAACTTTACAGGAATGATGTATGGAAGGTCCTTTACTTAGATTGCCGAAATGTTTTTGATCTGCCAAAAAACATGGCTGCCAGCGCAGAAGATAGTTTAACATTGGACCCTATGAGAAAAATGCATTTTTGACTATTTCCTCAGAAATGACTGAAGCAAATTTAACCAAACTTTACAGGAATGGTGTAAGGAAGGTCCTTTATTTAGATTGCCAAAATTTTTCTGATCCATCAAAAAACATGGCCGCCAGCGCAGAAGATAGTTTAACATTGGACCCTATGGGAAAAGCATATATTTGCTATCTTCTTTGAAACCGCTGAGCCAATTTGAACCAAACTTTACAGGAATAATGTATGCAAGGTCATTTACTAAGATTGCCCAAATTTTTCTGATCCGCCAAAAAATGGCCGCCAGGGCCAAACAAAGTTTAACATTGGGCCCTATGGGAAAACGCACATTTTGGCTATCTCCTCTGAAACAACTGAAGCGAATTCAATTAAACTTTACAGGAATAATGTATGGAAGGTCTTTTGCAAAGATTGCCGAAATTTTTCTGATCCGCCTAAAAATATGGCTGCCAGCGGGGAACATAGTTTAACATTGGACCCTATGGGAAAAACACATTTTGGCTATCTCCTCTGAAACTATTGAAGCAAACTTAACCAAACTTTAGAGGAATGATGTATTGGAGGTCCTTTACATAGATTGCCAAAATTTTTCTGATTGGCCAAAAAACATGGCTGCCAGAGCAAAAGGTAGTTTAACATGGGACCCTATGGGAAAAACGCATTTTGGCTATCTCCTCAGAAATGACTAAAGCGAATTTAACCAAACTTTACAGGATTGATGTATAGAAGGTCCTTTACTTAGATTGCCAAAATTTTTCTGATCCGCCGAAAAACATGGCCGCCAGGGCAGAAGATAGTTTAACATTGGACCCTATGGGAAAAACGCATTTTTGACTATGTCCTCAGAAATGACTAAAGCAAATTGAACCAAACTTTACAGGAATGATGTATAGAAGGTCCTTTACATAGATTGCCAAAATTTTTCTGATCCTCCAAAAAAAATGGCTGCCAGCGGAGAACATAGTTTCACATTGGACCCTATGGGAAAAGCATATATATGCTATCTCCTCTGAAGCTAGTAAAGCAAATTGAACCAAACTTTACAGGAATGATGTATAAATGGTCCTTTACATAGATTGCCAAAATTTTTCTGATCTGCAAAAAAAAAACATGGCTGTCAGCTAGTGATGGGAATCGGTTGGGTTTTCATAATCGATAATCGGAACTACTCAAGTAACTAATTATCGGAAATAATCGATTATGTAATAAATACATAGAAAATAAACATTTGCTCATTGTTCAGTACAAAACATAGAATTTAATTATTGTTTAGTAATTGCAATTGTTATAAAAATGTATATATACTAATAAATGCCACTAAATAAACTAAATAACTGTGTTTGTTGTGACCCATCTCTAGGTTTCCATAAATTTCAAATAATTAGTAGCCAAATTTCCAAAATTTGTGAAAATATAGTCCTTTTTAAAGTATTTTTCCACAAATTTGCTAAAATAGGTTACTTTTTGAAAGAATTCCTCAGAAATTAGTAGCCAATGGCGATTTTGGCTACCAGGAATGGAAACATAGCATCTGTGAATGGTACATATAGTTCTACAGTGATTTCCTTAGCCATTCTGTCTGATATAAACAGTTTTTCATCACTGGAATACAAATTTGCTTTAAAAGCATTTTAGTCAGGTGAGCGATACAGGCTCAGCCACACTGAGCCTCTGGTTAATATATATATTTTTGTTTTGTATTTTACATCTTTCACGTTTACTAACCTGGCTTGGAAGATTCACATGAAGTAGGTCTTGTGAATTTATCTGTATCAACGACTCCAAGTCTTGACTACCAGTGGGTAAATTGAGACCATTAAATGAAATCTGACTGAGTGAGGAGCTTTCTGAAAATACACAAATTATTTCCTCTAAAACTATTGATGAACAGTATATACAGGTTATAATTCAAACTTTTTACTATGAAAAAAAAATAATAATAATGAATAAATAAAGGATTACGTACTCAGTGTAAACACAAGACGTCGGTTTTTATTCGCGAATGATCTTGATCATTCTCGAATTTAGCTGTTACATGCAGATTTCTCAACCCGAATATTCTTCCGTTACAGATAATCAACTCTCTCTCGTATGTAGGTTCAAAGTTGAAATAAAGGTAGATAACTCAAATTTTGAATGCGGGTTATGGACGTTTCGCCCCAATATTAATATTTTCCGCCCCAACTATATTCTCCGCTTTATCATACCTGCCAACCCTCCCGATCAGGGATTGAGATTAACGGGCGCCCAGTTTTTTGCTCTGGGCGATAAATGTATCATACACAGGTCGCCCAGGGCTGCCAGGTGGCGATTAGAATTTACAGTTCGGGGTATTTGACATTCCGATCCGTTTACCGATTTCCTGTTTATATTTCTGACTGGCGACAATAATAGTAAAATTGAAAAATGGGTATCATATAGTTAACAATTGTAAATGGACCGGTGTTCCGACCGGAATTCAAATACGGTGCCATTTCGTTTCCTTTTCTGATATTTATGTATAAAATGATACTTCCGGCTTTCTGCCATGTGGAAATTTTTAGGAGCATCGACTCCAAAGGCTAAACAAGGACCTGCGGAAAAACGAAAGTACTATCAAGAGTATGATAAGTCCAAACGCATCGGAGCATATAAAAAGCCATGGGAGATGGCAGGGCTTGGTTGTATGATACGCAGGACGGAATGAAGTGTGCCGATTGTGTAGAGTTCGACAGGAAAAAAATCTGTATTTACCGAGGGTTGCACTAGTTATAAACTTGACAGTGTAAATAAACATGACATTTCTGAATCTCACAAACAGGCCCAAGCCTTTAGTAATGCAAAACAAGTTCCTGCTAATAAATCAAAATCTGCCAAAATTATACAGTCATTGACATTGGCAGTACCTATAGATCAACATTTTCTGCAAAACCATTCGTCAATGTAATTGCAGATGTTGAATATCGAAAAGTAAAGCAAGGGATAGAATAATCCAAATGTATATGCCTGATATATTCAGATCAACCATCACTCTTGACAGTTCATTGTATGGCTCATCGAAAAGTTAAGCTCAATCCCTGCTGATGTGAGGAGTCTCCCCATATTAAGACAAAAATTTTGGAATTTTGTGCTATCATACTGCTTTTCCCGTTTTTCAAAGCATTCCGTGAAGTCATCCTTAAAAAATTATAAATTGATTAGAGTGAAATCTGGGATAGCGATCACTTTGTAGAGTGGTCATCTGTCAACTACATTTTTATCATGTACAGAACCTTTGTAGAGGGGTCACCTGTCAAACCCAGTCAGCGGGGATCCTAACGGCCACCCGATTGAAAAAATTGTTGTTTACAAGATTTACTAAAATTATGCTGGTCTCGGGAATAAAAAGTCTTCCAAAAATTATCGAATTCTTAAAACACAACTCTGGTGATATAAATAAATAATAAAATAATAGTTAATTTTTTCAAGTTATTAATTTATTTAACAAATATCCTCAATTATGACATGAAAGATATCAGAAGCTTATTAGCTCACCTGAGCCAAAGGCTCAGATGAACAATTGTCATCTATCTTCATCCGTCTTGTATAAACTTTTTAGCTCACCTGAGCCAAAGGCTCAGATGTGCAATTGCCATCTATCTTCGTCCGATGTGCGTCATGTATAAACTTTTCACATTTTTTATCAATTCCTCCAAAATTACAGAGCCAAATTGGATGATATTTGACAGTAATGGTCAAGTAAGGGGTTTTCAGATTTGCACAAATGCAAGGATTATGTCCCCTTGGGGCCCCATAAAGGGGAAATTTGTGAAAATCTTTAAAAATCATCTGCTCTGAACCTACAAGAGATATAACTTAGATATTTCATGTAAAATACTATGGGCATCTAGTTTTAGATTTGCACATATTGTAGCTTTAGGGGCCAAAATGAGATAATGGCAAGGTACTTGAGGGGGAAATTGCAAAATTAATGTATTTGTCAATATATTTGAAAACTATAAGCTTTTTGTATGGGCATCATCATCATGTGTATTGGAATACTGTAGGCATTTGCACAACGGTCATTTTGATATATGAATAGAGGTCATAAGTTCAAAGGTCAAGGTCATAGATGTAAACGAATACTGAAATGGTTAATTATCTCAAAAACTTTGAACTCTTTGTGTAGGCATGTATATTAGAATATTGTAGGTATTTGCCTTACGGTCATTTCCATATATGAACGAAGGTCATAGGTTCAAAGGTCAAGGTCATAGATGCAAACAAATACTGAAATGGTGAATTATCTCAAAAATGATAAACTTTCTCTATAGGCATGTATATCAGAATGTTATAGGCATTTACACAATGTTCATTTTGATATATGAATGTAGGTCATAGGTCTAATGGTCAAGGTTATAGATGCAAATGAATACTGAAATGATTAATTGTCTTAAAAACTATAAACTTTTTGTATAGGCATATATGTTAAAATATTGTAGGTATTGGCCTAACGATCATTTTGATATATGAATGAAGGACATGAGTTTAAAAGTCAAGGTCACTGATGCAAACAAATACTGACATGGTTAATTATCTCAAAAACTATAAACTTTTTGTATAGGCTTCTAAATTGTAGGTATTGACCTAATATTCATTGCGATATTTAGATTAAGGTCATGGGTTCAAATTTTTCTTTACCTTTTTAGTTGTTTATAAACAATATATTGTAGCTAGATTTCAGATATATTATATGTAGCACTCTTATGACTAGTTATGTTATAATACATTTGCAAAAAATCCTTACATATAATTGGCCCTTACTGCTGAAAATTTATTTGGACATTCTCTTTAATTAATGTCAATGACCATTGAACCTCTGCATGAGATATGTACTCAGCTGCATGTGAGCATTAAGGCTCATGGACCTCTTGTTTAATATTAGGGTCTCCATGACGATGGAAGTAACTTTGACCATCCTTGATGGTTCCATACATGCATTTATTCGGATTGAACTATTTCCTACATGAATCCTTAATATTGGTCCAATGTGTGAATATTAAAACAGCCCCATGCTCATAGTCTGCACATTGCACACTACATGAACCCGCTATGTTGTTGGGAGCAATGCAAGGTGAACATAACAACCTCCTTTCAGTTACCTGACAACTTCATATACCTGACACTACATTGATGGAGACACTGAACTCCCTGTCTTTCTAATCTTTCGCGAATTTTAGTACTTTCAGTACTTTCAGTACTTTGATTATTAATTTGTATAAAAGATCACTATTGGATTTATCAGGTTTATTAATCGTTTCGTCTATCAATAACGATTTAAAGTTTAAGTATCACTTTACCAGGTAAATATTTAAATCCTGTATCAGGTCATATCAACCTGAGCATGACATCAGACATAAGGTTGTAAATTAACTATCAGGACAATAGAACGACTCGTTCGTTGCGCGCAGGGAAGGATCTCGTATCGTAGGAAATAAGTTAATTGAGGTCATCTAAACATAAGCAAACATAACCTTATTTAAAATATCAAATTATTTGCGACAGGTGAAAAAGAAAATGCCGTTTAAAACACATTTAACGTCATGAACAATGAAAAATCTTAAAATTAAATATCTCTCTCGGATACTTTTGATTTATAAATTAAGCAGTTGTTTTTAATGGCATAGATTAACGTAAATAAATAGATTTGGGTTGAGATTTTAATACCCGGGGTTTAGATTTAAGGGAGATCTATACCGGCAGGTGTGCTGTGATAGCGGTATTATCCTTACTGTGTATTATAAGTTCACTCTATGATATGTGTGCGTTAAACTTTATATAAATTTTTTTCGACATTCTTCACAAAAACATAAATATATGTTTTATTTTAAAAAAAATCTAAAATAAATAAACCGACTTACCCGAATCCATGGTAAATTCCAAAGAATAAATTAAATCACACAGATTGTTTTTTTATGTAAAAAAGTCTATACAACCGTTTTCAGTTGTAAGATCTGTAAAAACACTAAATTAAATGCTTGTAATAAAAAGCTGTAAAATATTTTTGTTAAGCAGCGTATATACGTCCGAACACAAACCAAAATTGCGCTTTAAAGTGACTAGATAACGCTTACACAATATTATATGAAAGAGAACAGATATAATGCGTTCATCGCTGATTGGTCCGTTTAAAACCAGACCGCTTTTTATAATTTGATTCTCATACAATAGAGTGATGCATTGGGTCCATATAAGGAACATTATTTAAATGAACAAGATTTAAAGAATTCTGATTGCTAGCGCATCATTTAACCAACATGCTTGAACCCTATCCCCATTGTATCTTCTATTTAGCATAATAAAAAACAAAGGGTGATGCAGTAGGTCCTAGTAGGACAAAGGGTGATGCGATAGGTCCTAGAAGAATAAAGGGTGATGCGATAGGTCCTAGTAGAACAAAGGGTGATGCGGTGACCCATATTTGGAACAAAGGGTGATGCAGTAGGTCCTGGTAGAACAATAGGGTGATGCAGTAGGTCCTAGAACAAAGGGTGATGCGGTGACCCATATTTGGAACAAAGGGTGATGCAGTAGGTCCTAGTAGAACAATAGGGTGATGCAGTAGGTCCTAGAACAAAGGGTGATGCGGTGACCCATATTTGGAACAAAGGGTGATGCAGTAGGTCCTAGTAGAACAAAGGCTGATGCAAACGGGGAAGGTACAGACTCAGCCCCTACTACTTATGGATGAGTATGTTTGTTTTTGATCAAGACTATAAAAAACTGGTGATACTAGTGGGTTTTTTTTTGGCTACGTACCCAAGACAACATATCACAAGAACCCCAAACTTCGTAGAGAATGTCATTCCACAGTTTTCAAATAAGGACTTTAAAATGCACTTCCGTATTGATGGGTCAGCTTTCGAAATAATGACCCAGACACTTGCACCAATTAACAATTGGCGGGCATTTGAAATAAATAAAAAATTGGCGAAATTAGACACACTTGAATCTGATTTAAATGAACTTAGACAGGATATCTGGGGAAAAGATGGGTTAGACGAGAGATTGCAGCTTTATTCCCATCAAGCTGATGACACTCTAACCGATATGAGTAGTGTTCGAGCAGAAAACATACAAATGAAACAAGAAATTAATCTCATGAAAGCGGTTATAATTAAAATGGATAGGACTGTAACTGAGCAGTCAAAACAAATTCTTGATCTTAAAGGTCGATCTATGAGGTCTAACATATTAATACACGGTTTCCGTGAACAAAAAGGAGAAAATCTCTTAGCCGAAATGCATACACTACTGGAATCTGAGCTTGAAGTAGATAATGTTCACATCGATAGGATACATAGTATTGGTCCGTTCCAAAGTAATAAAGTTCGGACAATAGTGGCCAAGTTCGCCGAGTATTCAAAGAAGGAAGAAGTCTTAAAAATATATAAGACAAAAAAACAAAACGGAAAACAATTACCCTTCCATCTAACTTCACAGTCACCAACCGAAGTAATTGAGCGTCGCAAAATGTTATTCGATTTACAAAAGAAATACGAGGATCAAAACGTCAAGACACGTATTTTTAACGAAAACTTAGTTTTTGAAAACGGAACAAGATACAGAGACAAAGTGCGCGTGCCGAATGCAGAGGAACTCCTTATTTCTGACGCGGCGGAGAGAAACACTCTCAATCAAATTCAAGCTGTAACTTGTGATGCAATACAAGATTCGGGAAATGTTTTCTCCGGGAATGGAACATGTGTCAAATCTTACAACGATGTTAGGAAGTTTTGTAAGAAGATAGTAACAATACCGGAAAACGCGAGCGCGATTTATAACATTATTGCATATCGTTTTCAAGATCAGGGAGGACAGTTACATGAAGGTTTTGACGACAATGGCGAGTTCGGAGCGGGTAGACAACTTATTGACTTCATGAGGAAACAAAAAATTGAAAATTTTGCAGTAGTTGTTACCCGTAGAGCAAGTGAAAAAAGACTAGGGCCGAAACGTTTCACATATATACAGGATATCGCGATGAGACTCTATCAGAAGTTATAAATTCATAAACTTTGTACACTTTAGTTATAACAGTTAATTTTGTTAGATTTAAATCCAAACATGTTTAGTACTAATAATCTTAGCTACTGTAGATCTGGTCATTTTCTCCCATTGGCGTATTGAAAATATTGGACATATTGCGACTCGTTCATAGAATCAATGAAATAGTATAAATTTGCCAATACGGATTATAGCTAGATCTACAGTTTCTAATATTATTTTTGTATGTGTCTTGCCAAAACTAGTTGGTATTATTAGTATTTTGAAGCAGAACATTTGCCGAATTTTACGCAAATCATACTTTAAACAATCGCGTATTTTTGTCTTTTATGACACCGCTACGCGGAATAATATACATTTACGACGGGTTTGACTGTAATACGTATGTATAATATATAATTATATATATATATATATATATATATTGTTTAGTTTCGAATTACACGTTTTACTACGTGCGATATGGATACATGTATGATTTAGTGTATATATAACTGTATCTTTTTCTAACATGTTTATATTCTTTCTTTATGTTTCGAGCTAAATTTGAAACATATACATGTGTATAAGTTTGTTTCTTAAATTGAAAATACTGTATATATACATAGGTAAAATATATTTTGCTTATTTTTAGTCATTGATAAGCCCATCTTTTCAAAATAAATTTTGCTTATCTACAAAAGGCCAGTCATCAGTCGCGCCTACCTGTAAATTTTTATACAATGCACTCACTACTACACAAACACACACCACACATCATGTCAATCCCATGGATTTTTCTTATGTTTTGTATAACCGGTAAAAAATGGTTTAACAGTTTTAAGATTGTAGTTAGTATTAGATCACAAGTATGCCTTATCTGTGTTATGGATGAAAAATTTAATAAGACATGCCTCGACAATAATGATTTTTTTACAATTAAATATTGTAAACCTTTTAAAAATTTATTCCCTAGACCACTCCGTTCGCAATGACGTATCCTTTTGGATTGTAATTCATATCATTAGAAATCATTTGATCCAACCTAATCATGGAATCGCGTAACAATTTCACAATACTCACTGCAAACTGTAGAGGTCTAAAGGATTATGAAAAGCGTAGGGATGTGTTGAACTTCCTAAGGTCAAAATCCTATAACATATACTGTTTACAAGAAACTCATTTGGTAGACAATTTACATTGGGTAATAAGATCAGAATGGGGTGGAGAAATTATTCTAAATTCAGTTACATCAAACTCAAGAGGGGTAGGCATTTTGTTTTATAATAACTTTGAATATAATATACACCAAATTAAAAAGGATAATGATGGGAGTTATATTGCTGTTGACTTGACTATTGATAAGATGAGAGTAACACTGATTAATATATATGCTCCAAATGAGGATAACCCTCATTTTTTTTCAAATATAGCAAAAATTCTTCAAGATTTTGAAAATGAATATTGTATCATAAATGGTGATTTTAATTTAGTTCAAAACCAAGAAATGGACACCTTTGGTTACCTCCATTACAATAACCCAAAAGCAAGAGATGTTGTTATAAATATGAAAGAAGAATTTAATCTCATAGACCCTTTTAGAGAACTATATCCAGAGGAAAGAAAATATACCTGGCGAAAAAAACACCCATTAAAACAAGGTAGACTTGATTTTTTCCTTATATCAGAAAATTTTATGTCCAAAGTCATAGATGTCAAAATCAATCCTAGTTATAGGTCTGACCATTCGTCTGTCTGCTTATCATTAAAATTAAATGAATTTGTTAAAGGTAGAGGCCTTTGGAAGTTCAATAATTCCCTACTAGCTGATAAAAATTATATAGATACGGTAAAAAAATGTATAAAAGATATAAAAATACAATATGTAGTTCCTGTTTATAACATAGAAAAAATTAATGAAATAAGCAATGATGATGTTCAATTTACTATTACAGATCAGCAATTTTTAGAAACTGTTTTGCTTGAAATAAGGGGAAAACCCATATCATACTCATCTTACCGCAAAAAAATGTCTATCCAAAAAGAGAAACAGATAATTGACGAAATTACTAGACTAGAAAGTAACCCCTTATCTAATCTTAATGAAATTAATAATAAAAAGAAAGATTTAGAGGAACTACGTAAAGAAAAAATGAAAGGAACTCTGTTAAGGTCTAAAGCAAGATGGGTAGAGGAAGGTGAAAAACCAACAAAATATTTTTGTAGTTTGGAATCCAGAAATTTTGTTAGTAAAATAATTCCGAAAGTTGTAAAAGATGACAACTCTATAATTACTGATCAAAAAGAAATCCTAGCAGAAACAAAGCAATATTACTTCAATCTTTACAATAGAAATAATGATGAGTATGGTATGGATCTCAAGTGTATACTTAAAGGAATTAAAAATATAAATATCTTAACTGAAGATCAAAAGCAAAGTTTGGAGGGGGAACTAACAAACACAGAAATTCATGATGTATTAAAAAAATGAAAAATTTGAAAAGTCCAGGTTCAGATGGTTTTACATCTGAATTCTTTAAATTCTTTTATAACGACTTAGTAAGCTTTTTAAGACGTTCGTTGAATGAGGGATTTCACACTGGAAAAATGTCAATTACACAACGTCAGGGTATTATAACTTGTTTACCGAAAGGGGACAAGCCAAAACAGTTGCTGAAAGATTGAAAAGGGTATTACCATTTATTATTTCGGAAGACCAGACAGGATTTATCAGTGGCAGATATATAGGTGAAAACACTAGACTAATTTATGACTTAATGCAATATACAGAGGAAAAAAATATACCAGGTCTACTTTTAATGATTGATTTTGAAAAGGCCTTTGATTCAGTTTCTTGGGTTTATATTGATAAAGTACTAGATTTTCTCAATTTTGGTGAATCCTTTATAAAATGGATTAAAATATTTCGCCAAGATATTATGTCAGCAGTTCTACAAAATGGATTTGTTTCTGAATTTTTTAGTATAACAAGAGGTTGTCGTCAAGGGGACCCTATTTCACCCTACTTCTTCCTAATGTGTGCTGAGATCCTGTCTGTTCTTCTCAAAAATAATAAAAATATCAAGGGTATTAAAATTGGTGATGAAGAATTTAAACTGCAGATGACACTACTGTCATACTGGATGGAACAGAGTCATCACTACAAGAAACTTTGAATGTCTTAGACGACTTTGCATTGCTTTCTGGGTTAAAAATTAATAATAATAAAACAAGAGCAGTGTGGATTGGATGTAATAAATATAATGGTGAAACGTTTAATCATCGTTTTAAATTAGATTGGAACCAAGGTCCATTTACATTGCTTGGAGTAAATTTTTCTGTTGATTTAGACAGAATGGTAAAAATAAATTATGATAAGAAATTACAAGAAATTGAAAAAAGCCTAAAACAATGGTCAAAAAGAATCTTAACTCCTTTAGGTAGAATAACGGTATTGAAAACATTGATAATTTCCAAATTAAACCATCTATTTATTGCTATTCCAAATCCACCACAGGAAATAATAACAAAACTGAACAAGATGTTTTATAACTTTATTTGGCAGCATAAAATTGATCGCATAAAAAGAGAGTTAATGTCACAGAGCTATGAAGCAGGAGGTTTAAAAATGATAGACATTAAACACTTTATAGCATCACTCAAAACATGGATTAGGCGACTACTTCAAATTGAATCTAAATACAAAAAGTTATTTGAGATTTCATATTCTAAGATTGATAATTTCATAAAGTGTGGAAATGAGTATTTTAATAAAATAAAACGAAATTTTAATAATTGTTTTTGGAATAATGTTTTTGATGCCTGGAATTCTTTGTCTATGAGACAAAAACCTGAAATATAAATGAAGTTAAAGATGTAAGCATCTGGTACAATAAGGATATCTGTATAAATAATAGTCCAGTATTCTTCAAGTCATGGTTTGACAGTGGCATATATTTCATAAAAGACTTACTTAATGAAGATGGAAATTTAATTTCATACAGAGAATTTACAAGAAGGTATGTTGCTGTCAGGTCAAACTTTGTAGAATATCTTGGTGTAAAGTCCACCATTGAATCATATATTAAAAATGAATATACAAAACCAACCTGTCAATTTATTACAAGTTGATATGCCATATTTTTTCAGAATAATTTTTAAAAGTAAAAAAGGGAGTAAGGACTTTTACAATGTTTTCAATAATAACAATACAACTGTCATAAGTCAAGAAAAATGGAAATCCATTCTAGACCTAGATATTGACTGGAAATCACTATATATTACCCCTTTAAAAGTTGTAAAAATACCAAATTACAATGGTTTCAATACAGGATAAACCAAAGAATAATTTCTACGAATGATTTTTTATTCAAAATTAAATTAAGAGATAATAATCTTTGTACTTTCTGTAATAATACAGCTGAAAAAATATAACTTCTGGATAGAAGTAGAGGATTTTATATATAAAAAATAAACCGCTACATCAATATTTATAGAGAAAGCGCCATCTTTGGACTTATTAACAAAAAAGAGAAATATAAACCTCAAAATTTTTTACTTCTTACTACCAGATATTACATATATAAGTGCAGAATTGATAAAAATCTACCAAATTTAAATACATGGAAAATGAGTCTTAAATATCAGTTTGATATTGAAAAGATCATCGCAATAAAAAATAATCTTTATGCTAAATTTCTGGAATTTTGGGACCCATGGATAAAAATCTTTGATGAATGATTCAGAGTCTCCATCTGGTAGGACTGGGGTGTTAGTACTGTAAAAGTGCCATCATCATTTATGGTGTACATAATGTTTTTATGATGTTTAGAAGTATACTTGTATGAAAATGTATATATATACTTTTTTGTATCTGAATTTCATAGGGGTTGACACGTCACCTTACTTACACACACACACACACACACACACACCATAAACAAAAACCCAGACAAAACTGAAAAGGAACATGCAAGTACAACATGAAATAAATATATTAGCTAAAAGTTTGTATATATAGAAAAATTATAATTATGATATTAGAAAGAAGTTCCTATATTTTCCATTTACTTAGTTACTTGATGTGAAGGGGAGATAACTTACAAAACGCTAATTTGTCATCATATACAAAGGAATGTAGTATTAAATTTTGTACAATTATATATATGTATATGTATTGTAAAAATGTCCTTTTGTTACCCGGCAAGTGAACCCAGTGGTCCCAACCCTGGCAATTGACCTTCCCTATTTAATGTCTGGGACAATAAAAACATACATTACAAAAAAAAAAAATTGGCGGGAATCAGGACAACGTAAATAGAAAGGGCTTCCCATCCATCCAGCTTCAGGTAAAATTGCATTTACAATAAATAGCTGAATGTACCATGGACATACCAATGATCAAATAGTTCACAAAAAGTGAATGCATGTAGAAATCTAGCAGCACTGAACTCCCTTAGAAACCAATGGATACTCTAATGGGCAAATGTTAGATTTTATCATAGCATGAAGATCTTTATTTGTGATCAATCTTGCATGATTATTTTAAAACTTTAAATTTTAAAATATTACACGTGCATTTTAGATTTTGGTGTGTTGTATGGGGCCACTCATTGTACCAAAGTACATTTTTTCATTATGTCCGGTGCTTGTCCAGAATCGAGTTTTATAATCGGTGGACACTGGCCCCTGGTCTTTTTTATGTTTTGTTGCGGGCTGTTTGTTGGTGTCTCTAGCTGGTTTGAAGTAAAATTACCCCAGCTACAACTTTACTTTTTATAATGACAAAAATGCAGTGATTATAGAATTTTTCAGAATTGAAAATACAGACAAAATTTGTCTTTCATCTATATTTCTTACTGTTGGTTTGGTACATAGCTCAAGACCAAGATGAATACATCTTCAAATGATTTCTTCAGATTGTTGTGGATGATAATCTACTGATTACTAGTGCATAATTATACAGGGTGGCCAGGATGTGCTCATGATGTACGAGTGTCAAGGAATTCTATGATTTTTAAAAAGGCACAGCAGCAAAACTGTATACCAAATAACAAACATTTATTTGAGGATTCTGCTTACCCTTTTAAAGTGTGGCTAATAACACCATTTAAATATAATGGTCATTTAACAAATAAACAAAGACGGTGCAATGCAAGATTTTCTTCATGTCGTCAGACAGTAGAACGTGCAATTGGTCATCTGAAGGGTAGATTCAGAAGATTAAGAAAAGTTCCTTTTCACTCGCCAGTTGATATCTGCAATTTTATTTTTGCAGGATGTTCACTTCATTACTTGTACATAATACACGAGAATGACATAGAGGATTTTATTGAAGGAAACCTTGATTTTCAACATCCAAATCAGTATCATGACGTCGATGCAATTACAAAAATGGACCGGCTTGCAATGGACTACAATATATTCTGTGATGACATAGTATAGTAAATAAATGTCAATAAAATGAAAAAGTCTAGTCTGACAGCTTTCTTTTTAAAATATTGCATTTTTTCTTTTTTCTATCTTGGGTTGTTCAGATTATTTCCAGCTGTGAAAAAATGCTTATTTTGATTAAATCATAATAAAACTAGAAGCATGTAATTCCTTGGTAGCTTGACTACAACCATCTAGATGTACATCTTTAATAAAACCACTAATACTTATAGAAAGTGTTTCAGAAGTCTCAACTGATCGATTGCAGGGATTATAAAATAGATTGGTGATACACATCCATCTAATTATCTGTCTCGTTTATACTCAACTCCGTATATGGGATGTCGTGGGTTCGAACCCCGGCCGGATATGGCCATGACTTGAAAATATTAGTAGCTGTTCTATCTCCAAACACTCAGCATTTCGAGATGAAAGTCACAGGTTCTTTCGGAAGAGACCTTCAAAACCGTTTGCCTGTGTCATGGCAGACGTGGCTCGTAAAAGAAACATTCCCTGCACATTGCCCTGCAAAGGTCAAACTCTGCCACTTTACCTATAGCTGGTGAGTTTCGATATAAGTGAAATTTTCTTGGCTGGGACGTTAAACCCCAATCAATCAATCATTTATTCTCAAGTTCTCCATTATTATAAATGGTGAAGAACTAAAGTTTTATGTAGCATTTGGCCAAATTTTATATAAATGTATCCAGAACAGAAATTATTGGGTTATCACTGGCATTCATTTAAACTTTCTATTACCTTGAATACTTACAAACACATATTCAAGTTCTTTATGGGTTCGAATCCTGGTCAGATCAAAACAGATTTTCCTTGCCATTTTCCCTTACTGGTGTGTTCTTGTAGTATGCGACAGTGATTTTGTATGCCTGGATACAATACTTTGGTGAAACAGCACCTTTATAGTAATATCAGTATAATGCAGGCCATAGAATACTCACTGATACATCTGGTGAAATTGTGTATAGATCAGGACTAATCAATAATCTTGTTTTTGTCTGGAGTCTCATAAATAAAACTTCACATGATACTAAACAATAACAAACAAAATATAACACAAGTGCTGTCCTTTTTACTCTTTAAAATAATCGAACAGAAAGTTTGCTTTGAACAATCTGTCAAATTAAGAGATCAAAATATTTTTTTAATTATTATGTGATCATTATACATTCATAAAAATCAAGAAGCTTCAAGCTTTAACTTTTTTAAAAATAAATTTACCCATTTAAATACTCAAAAGCTTAAATTCTAAGTATCTTCAACAAACTTTTTAAAATCATCAGGAATTTGACTTTGAAAATTTTTCTTTGCAGTTAAATGAGGCTATCACATTTTATTTTTAATTATTGTGGCTATCACATTATATTTTTAATTATTGTGTGTTCATAATAAAACAATGAAAACAGTAAGCTTTCTACTTTTAAAACAAGACATAAAGACATGTTTTATGTATTCAAAAACATCAATAGACCACTCATTTAAAATGAAAATATCAAGTTCCAAGTGTTTATAGTAACCATAATGAAAGACCCATGAGACTTAACACTCACATGAGCTAAAAATCAGAAAAACTATACGACTGGATTGCTTACAGTATTAATACAAAGCAAAGTCTAAACAACCAAAACAAAACTGCACGTTTCATTTCCGACATTCTGTTTTTTATATCAATAGTCCAAATGGATGATAAATTTAACCTGAAATCAATGGAGTACAATCCAAATCAGAAAATCATTTTACTTCATACTTAGATTTGCAAGATATGGGCATGACACAGACACAAAAATCTTCATCAACAAATCAGCCCCATGTTTCAAAATATCCAAGCATATTAATCACTACCATCTCAAATCAACAACTTTATTGCTAGTTGAAGAATATGCATATCTTGCAAATCTAAGACAATATAATGGAATAAAGTCGATAATATTGTGAGAAAATGTTATATTGATCATGTTTTCATGAACAATACGAGACCATTCAGTGACTGAACGACATGGTTCAATTTCAATGCTTTTAAGCATTGTCCAATTAAGCAGCATGTGCCTCATCAAAAATGGGTCGATTTTGCAGGTGGCAAATGCTCGGAAGCTTACAATATTTAGAAATGAATTGCTTAAACCAGAGAAAAAAATAATTCAATACACTGAAAACACTTAAATCCAATCCTTTTAAATTTTTATATGAAGCCAGACTTTTTAATTAGTCTGTCTGATTACAGAATGTGTAATATCCTCTCAAAATTAAAATCTCAAGTTTTGTTAAGTGACATAGGAAATATATTTGTTTACAGACGATAGCATTGATATGCAAAATTTTTAGCAAGACAAATAATTATCCATGTTTCTATAAACACACTCTCCATCTATCTTTAAATTTTCGAAATTTCAACCAGAGACACTTTTCCTTGACCAAATTATAGAATTGCCAGTTTACTCTTTCCAGGTGCACGAGAACTTCTACATCTGAATACTGTAAAATGGAAAAGATAATTTCTTTTGGAAGATCCAGAAAATGAATCTGTAATAAAAACAATGAAAACTAAAATTTGAATTAGTTGGGATTTTGAAATGAGTTGTTTTGAAAGCAGCGTACTTGTATTGTCCAACAAATGTGTGTTTGGTGCTAGGATATAGTGACAGAATACTTTAACTGTCAGTCTTTTGATTTTTCAAATATATCCAAAAAACGATCAAACCTCCTTAATTTCAGTATAGGTTTTGTCCAACTTACTTTCATTCAAGTTTTTGACAAAAAATAAATGACAACTGAAATAATTAGTAGGTTCTGAATTTGTCGCAGTTTTTAGTCATCGGTTTTTGTTTTGAGATTTTAGCAATCTCCAAATAACTTTGTTGATTCTGGTTTTGAGGTTCAATTGCCCAAAATATCTGCCTGATGATCATTCTTAAAAGGCAGTGTTGATCAACATTAGCAGAGGCTTGGTAACTTTTCTAAAACTTACCCATTCATTGGGCGAGAATTGCATCAAAATCGTCTGATCTAGTTGGGAAACAGAACCGCCTTCGAATTCCGGGAAAGATTTCAGCATTTGAAAGTTCATGGGCATCGTGTTCACTACCCTACCATCCAATATTGTCATCTCTTAATATACTTGTGATCACAAACTTTCTGTAGAATCAGGGAATAAAATCATTTTATGTAAAGATAATCTCCATGAGACTGCTTTGGCGCTTTGATAGGCATATGATTACTTTCATTGGCCTCTCAACGGTTTGGAAATCCCTAGTTGTCCTCATAACCTTGGCTAACGTCCTTCATCTCCATCCGAGAAATAACATGTTCATCCAACAGACTTTCTAATATAGCAGCACAAACTTCATAAATACCGATGTACACCGTTGGAATAACCACTTTTTTCTGAACATCCAACGGTTATTCAACTGTGTACTGTGATGATTCAGTTTAACCCCGAGTCTTATACATATGACCCTTCCATTACGGTAGTTAAGTTGCAGTGCAACAGTATCAAGACCGGTAGAAGATGACAATTGTACAACTGTTTGTCCAAAATGGACACATAAAATTACAAAATGAACTTGACAGCGTGGCTAAAATACCAGTAAGAACATGACCAGGCGACTTATCAATTGACTTACAGTACATCATACCTGTCGGATGTCAAACACTAAGCTACAGAAAACGATTCGACGTCCGGCTGCCACGTGGACGAAATGTTAATAATAGTCCAGTAAATCTACCATTTGACCTAGGACAAATTGCCAGAAAAATGAAATTACTTGCAATGACTTTTAATTATCATGCTAAAAGAAATATCAAAAATGTAGAAATATATATTTGGTGGAACATGGTGAAATATGCAATTCAAGGTAGCCATTGTCGAAATATCTGTTTTTGATTATATTGCCAAAAGTAATAGAGCTAGAATTATGAAAATGGTGTCTATACCCATGTTTTCATGGTCGAAGAATCATTTGAGACTAATTTCAGGGAGCTGTCATGATTACATCATAATGAATTCAATATGGCTGCCATGGTTGGTACGCAAAAACTGAAAATCGCAATAACTTCGACAGTATCCTACCGAAGACAACAATCTTGGTGTCTATTTATAGGTTTTCATGGTAAATCAGTCTATTTATCTATAATGCAGGTGTCAGTTTGTTGAAATTGAAACCAAGGCATGCCAGTTAATTCTCCTTAAATGTAGGTTCACATGCCCAAGATATCACGATCATCATCTGAAGTCTCGTCAGTGTTCTCCAAGTTCATGTTCTCACAGATCCCCCTGCATTCACTGCAGGCTGGTGTACAGTCAAGACCCAGTCGTCTGCACCCACAACGTTTTCCGCACCCTGTCTTGCATTTGCATCTTACCACTTCCAATAGTGATTTTGGAGCAACGTCCAAATCAGTCATAAGGGGGAACATTTTTCCTTCGATGATCTTCCACCCCCAATTTTCAGCATTCAGGCTGTTACCCTTCCACGCCTGAACTTGGTGGAAAACACGGAAACTGTGGTACTTTACTGCCCCTGAAGTTGGTGGCAATGATTTGGGGTGAATAACTTTTTTGCTAGTGGCAACTAATTCTTGAAACCTGTGGTGTCTCAGTGAATCCAGATTGCCATCTGGTTTTGCCTTGTACACACAAAGCATAGCTTTCTCCCCTGCCTGAATTATTTCATCCTCGCTGGAATCATAGTTGCCAAACACCTTAGCAAGGTCACAAAAGTATTCACTGTCCTGTGCCAACTTCAGTGCCACACCCTTTCCATAACCAAAGACACGTGAAGTTGTATCACAGCCAAGGAACGCATGGACAAAAAGAATGCTATTGCAAAGATCATCTCCAAGTTTCTGACATACATGTCCAATGTTCAGAAGTTGCTCCTTTTTTCCCTTTTTAGGCTCCGGCCTCCAGAACATATTATACTTCACATTCTTAGTATGATAACATAGAAGGACAAGAAGATCTGTATCATCTCCAACGAGAATAACATTACACTGCGACACAACCTTTATTGCGGTCTGGACAATAAGTAGATCAGCATCATCTTTTGCGTGGTGAACTTCACAACCAGCAGCTTCAAGGGAATCACCAAGCAAATTAATGAAACGTTGCTTGTTTTCATCATTTGATAGGAATTCCTCTTTCTTGATCTTGAGCGACATCTGTGTTTGAAAATTGACTGCTCTTCCTTGGCGCGTTCCTAGGCGTCTTTGATGGGTACTATCTTTCGTTGATGGCCCACTGGTGTAACCATCAAAAACGATGACTGCCTTTCCATAACGTTTCTTCACATATGACGTGTACCTTTGAAGGATCGACTTATAGGTGTCTCCAATTTGCCATGGAATCCTGTGAAGTAGGGCACCACCATCGAGTACATATTGGCAATTGGAAGGTTTGTCCGGACGATCATCCTGTGGGATCAAATCCCAAATAGCTTTTGCAAGGGCTGGTTTGTTGGCTTTAAGCTGAACGTGCCTGGTCTCAAACAGAGCTGGTGGATAAGAGCATAGTTCATACTGAAAGGCATCCAGCAGATCTGTAGCCTGTGTTCCGGCGATCACCAGTCTCTGAAACAGTAGCTGGGGATCGATGTTCACTTTCTCCCCATCAATTTTGATAGTTGACTTTGATTCTGGTGTTATAACCTGATTTCGTTTCCGAAATACATATTGATTAACAATATTTCCTGTCATATCCTCAAGAATTTTCTGTCCAACTTCCTTGGCTAACTCTACATTAACGTCCTCTCTAGTAGCTACCCCTGTCACAATATTTTGCAATGACATACTTTCTTCAAATGGATTCCTTTCTGCCAGTATTGAAACGAGTTTGTTGGTATCGGCTATGTCCTTTGCCTGACGTGCCTTTGACAGATCTTTATGCTGCTCACTTGTTGCATACTTAACTGAAGTCAGTTGCTGCATGGCATCATTGACCTCTGCGCAAATAGGTCTGGACAGACACCATACCAGTCGCTGTGTTTCTGTCATACCCCGTCCTCTCGTCAAACCACCCGTTGTTTTAAGGCTTCTCATGAGAACTTGTTCTATAACCAAATCTGGGGACAGTCCTGCCCAATAACGATCCGACCTTCGCACGACGTGCAAACCGTCCATGAAGTTGGAGTAGATATCTGGATTGGAATCCTCCAGCTTCCACATTTTCTGCAGATATAGGTACACCGACTTTGTGTACAAGTTATGTCCAGAGGCAGCAAAATAAGGCAACATATTTTGCAAGGTTGCAAGATGCAACTTCCAGTCACCTGTTCGTTCGGACCTCAGGAAGTTCCGAACAATGTCAATCAATTTCATATACATAACCCACAGTTTCCCTGTTTTATGTTCTACTGCATTTAGTGCATTCAGTAATCTTTCCTTGACAGAATGGAATGCTGGTGATGAACTTATCTCAGATGGTACCATTTGTCCTTCTAGAAGTTCATCAACTAAAATTCCAAGTTCCTGAATTTCAGTTGGGAGAGGGATTTCCGCACCATTAAGAACTGAAACCGATAAAGGATCTATATCCTCAAAGGTGTTATCATCCTGAAACTCCATGACCGTTGAGCTATCCTCATCGTCGTGATCTTCTGTAGCAGAGGTGCCATTTAGCTGAAGGCCGAATGTTTTTGCAATCAAAGCTGTGTTCAAAGCAGTGTCAAGCAACAGGTGACCACGTACAGCCCTTGCAACAGCCTTTCCACTCATAATGTGTGTAACGGTATTGGAAGCAAAGATCATTTCCAGCAATTCTTGGAGTCCAGTTCCGGCCATCAAGTGTCCTATGCTCCCGAGAAAACTCATTAAAGTGTGAAAACCTCCAAGACGGATTATAACTGAATGTAGCTGTGTGCTTGGATCTTCACTTTCCACTATTGTCATGGCTTTCCACCAGAGAGGTTGGTCAAACGTTATTATGGGTGTCACTCCATATCGATGTGCATGGTCAGAAACAAAGATGAGGGTAGAATAGACACAATTCATATCACTTGGGTTTAAGTCTATCATGGGCAAAAACATAGTAGATGCCTGTCCTGGATGCTCACCATGAGTTATCAGCTGCATCATCCCGGACCATCCAGGTCGGCGAGGTTTCGCACAGAATGACACTTTCCATAACAGGTCTATGTCCATGAGCCTGTCTCCTAGCATTTCATCATCTCCCTTCAGTTTCTCATACTTCAATGTAGCCAAGCCTTCATTCATTGGAGAGAATTGATGTATACGTATCCTCCCAACCTTTGCAATGTCCTCTGCAGACATACTTATACGTTTGATTACTGATGCATGGTCAATTTTGGGAGTGATCGCGGTGATAATTCCCATTCCGTGGAAAGTTCCACTGCCATCAAGTGTTCTGATGTTGTGGTCGACATTATCTGCCACATACTGCATAAAGTGACCTTGAAGAAAACCTGGAATGTCAATGCCTGCGCTTACAGCTGCACATCGTTCATATTTAAGTACCTCGGAGTAGGAGGATGTAAATCCATGCTGGTACAGGGTATCTAACAGAAATCTAGAAGCAAAGTGATGATGTAACTGAACACCCAGGCCTAGCTGGAGTGGAGCAGTGATAACCCTAGGGCGGGTTGCCTGCATCATTGCTTGACCAACTGAGCTTATCTTTAAATTCTTCTCCTTTCCAACAAATAGGACATCAAGAAAACGTTTCAATGAATTTGGTAGATATGACAGAGTCTTCTCAGTTGAAGCCATCTCAAGTGTACTCGGATATAACTCCTTGGACTGAATGATTGACTTTATGTCGCTCTTAATTAAGTTGGCGGCTGCCTCTACCATTCGTAACTTTTCTAACTCACAGTCAAGCTGCCTTGATTGCTGATAGAAATTGTTGAGTATAGATTGTGCCTTACGCCTGAATGTCACAACATTTTCAGTACCATTAATCTCAGTTATCAAAATGCTGTCACCAAAGTGTTTCTGAAGCATTTTTTTCGTATGTTTAAACGTATACGGTTCACAATTGGGTCCTAATAGTTCTGCCATCTTTGTGATTATATCGTTGACAGTTGTCTGTTCTACATCATTTGCTTCTAAATTTTCAACAGCTTTAAGGAAAGCAGATTCTTTTTCTGAATCCCCTGGGCATCCAACTTTTATTTTTTTTGCACTGGTGCCGTACTCATTTTCTGTACAGCTGAGGAACTGTGGTATCTGATTGCCCTTTCTAAAGTTCGAGTCACAAGCCTTGTGATAGACACCCTCAGCTGCAAAAAGGTCTTCTCCAGCAACAACTAATCTTGCTTTCACTGTCTCAGACCATGAGTCATTGCGTTTATCACAACATTCCATGATACTTTTGGAATATATTTTTGTTCGCACTGAAATGAGTTTATAGTCTGTCTTCCTCCCATTGTATCTATCGCCTACACCACAGAATACGCAATGGTCCTTGATAGAATGGGTTGGAGTTGCTGAACGGAGACTAAAACGATTGTCATTCGATTGATTGTCCTCTTCGTCAAGCTTACGTTTGTCTCTTTGTATGCAATTTGGATTGATGAAATTATTGCGACACAATGTATGTATTTGTTGTCCAGGTGCCACAGCAACAGTTTCATTCCGTTCAACACAGGCCCTTGCAATTCCATCACATCCCTTTTGCGTCAGCTTTGTCAGCGCCTCACCATTGTGAATTGGCTTGCCACAGAACACACAGTCAAGCATCCTGCAAAATAGAGAAACTGATCAGAAGTGTGTTAAAATAAGTAAAGAATGAGCTCAAACTTTCACATGTAGTAGTTATGAGGACTCACCACAAAATGATGATTAAAAACCAGGACAGATGTTATAAGTCCAAACTGGAGAGTGGTACTAGGTGTTCCGGACGAGAGTAAATGTAACCCTGCCTCATGCACGACACCCGCCTCTAAACCGTTTAACCATCATGTTTATTCAGAAGGTCGGGTTAAAAAACAAAGCAAAGTTTGGTATATTAGAATGAAAGCTTGGTTTTTTAACCCGACCTTCTGAATAAACATGATGGTTAAACAGTTTAGGCATTTCTTCTATATGACAGAGGCGGGTGTCGTGCATTAGGCAGGGTTACATTTACTCTCATCCGGAACACCTAGTACCACTCTCCAGTTTGGACTTATAACATCTGTCCTGGTTTTTAATCATCATTTTGTGGAGAGTCCTCATAACTACTACATGTGAAAGCTCAATAATCATTCACATAGACACCAAGTTTGCTGTCTTTGGTGGGATTCTGTAAAAGTTACTGCGATTTTCAGTTTTTTCGTGCTTACCACGGCAACCATATTGAATTCATTATGATGTAATCATCACAAATCCCTAAGATTGGTCTCATATGATTCCTTGACCATGAAAACATGGGTATGGATATCATTTTCATAAGTCTAGCTCTATTACTTTTGTCAGTATAGGCAAAAACAGAAATTTTAGTAATGGCTACCTTAATTTGCATATTTCACCATGTTCCACCAAATATATTTTTCTACATTTTTGATATATCATGTGGCAGGTCTAACTTAAACATATGAAAGTGGTTTCGTTTTTCTGGCAATTTGTCCTGGGTCACCCCCTATTTTGGGCTAGATTTACTGGACTATAACCAGCGGCCCATAAATGTTGAGAGAAAGTGGTAACTGCCGGTATATAGCTAACTAAGGGACGAAATGAGCTTCCGCTCCATCAATAATGAGCTAGCTTAGTCTTTCGACAAGAATACACTGTAGACGTCTCCGCAATAAGCTGTCACCACAATATCAAGATTAATAGAATGTGGTGGTTGTACTGACACTGTTTTGCAATATCTGTTGAAATTGTGCTTGCCGTTTTGAGTTTTGGAAGTATAAGATGAACTTGACAGCTTGACTGGAGAAGGTACATGACCCGACGACTCACCAATTAACCTAGGTATCTGCACAATACATGTATTCGGATTAATAGAAGATGGCGAATATACCAACAGTAAAATGGGATGGGGAAACTAAATTTGCATGTAGTACCTCTCTTCCTGCAAGGTTTCGAATGTGACTTGTAGTAGAGTTGAACTGGTTACTGACCTCGGTGGTGAAATAAGGACAGAAAATGCCTAAAATTACAGTTAAGGTGCTCTCTTCAAAGTTCCAGTGCCAGTATCTGAAATATCAGCTTAGAAGCTGCAAGTGCATTTTCAAATCAGGAGTGTCAGGGCATAACATGAACCTATTCAAGATGGTACGCAAAGGCTTATGCATAGAACTTCAAGTTTATTGCACAACATGCGGCGTTAAATCACACCTTGTCAAAATGGCCGATGATGTTGATAAAAAGCTAAGCATGTATGGTCCAAACCTGGACCACTCAACATCGCTTATCAACCTCAAAAACCTAAGTCGGTATGACAGACTTGCAATTCATCATGTCGTGGCTTGACCATCCACCCGGTCATCGATGCAAAGGTTACTTAACCGCTTGGCATGCAAAATCCAAACCTATAACAGGCATAAATGTTGGACAACCAACCAAAGGTTTGTCCAGCTAATAACTGAAATAAGAGGCCACTCCCTATGGTTGATGTTGAGACCGATGTGTCATACAATAATAGGCTTGCTTTTGGGTTTTCAAAGTTGCACTCAATCATTTAGTCCACTGGTTGAGAGAACAACTGTCAAATTGCAAATAAACTACTCGTGCACACAAAATAATGCACAAAATCTTATCTCACAGCATATGAAAAAAACTATGACAATTAATATTGTTGAGCAAATGAATGTCAGTCACTTTTTTACTGTATCTAGCATTACCACTGATGGGTGTCCCAGATGGACAGTGTAACAAGTGGAGTCGGTGTTGCATGTGGTCAGCCCCTACCAATACACTTTACGTGATTTGTTCACAAAATGCGTATAGTGTATAAAAATATAGCTAGCCTTTCCCTATCTTTGCCAGGCAAATAAAAAGCCGATTCAGCTGCTATAGCAGCATTGTCTAAAAATATAACGTCTTGCTTAATTCCGCATACTGATTTAAAGCCGATGATATACAATTATATCAATGATCAATGGCCAATTCATTCGAATAGCCAAGAACATAATAAATTATTTTCAATTCAGCCTTGTCTTTGATTTACACCTTTATCCCAGAACAATTGGCATGAAAGTATTTTTTTCGGCGCTTTAGAATCGGCCATATTTATTTTACACATTCTTTTATATTAAAGGGGGAACAACCTTCCCAATGTATCCATTGTCAAGGGCAACAATCTATCCAACACATTTTGTTGGATTGTTTTGACTTTGCACCTACAAGGGATACTTTTTACTCAACATTATCAATGCAATATCTTTTTACATCAAATTTTAAACTTTCTTCGGGAAATTAACTTGATTGTTTTATCATATATTACCCAGTGTTTTATTTATAAATTGTCTGTGATATAACTGGTTTTTAACAGTTTAGCAAGTTTTATTAAAAACTTATTTATTGTTATTTTAGTTTTACATTTTAATACTTTGTGTTATTGATACTATTGTATTTTTTACTTTTTCTAGTCGCGAATAGCTGCAATATTCGGCTTTAAACAATAATTCACTTACTTTTATCTTTGCCAGGGTTTGTAGCTGAGAAAAACCCACATAAAAATGGCTATAGCGACACGAAACCGACTGACTAGAGAGTACACTAGGCTCAAGAAGGTTCCACTGACAAAGACACTTTATCGCGCAATCAGTTAAGATTCGAGATAATGTTATAAATTGTTTCAGTGGCAATCAGTCAGTACAAAAAGGTGTCTCTAATATGTTAGTCTCACTTGAGAGTCATGCATCTTTTATATGGTTCGTATCTTCACCTGAATGATTGGACCGAAATATCTACACCACCACCCTCTAGGATTTTAAATTTGCAGAAAGATAAATTAAATAACACGTTTGAGGACATCCATCACAGGGTGTTCACATATGCTACCAAACAAGTTAGTTGGAAACGTAGTTTCCCTGCACTGTGCCATTCAGCTGTACATCCCGACACCCATGGCACTTGAAAGTCAACAGTGTAAATTGGCAAAGGTGTTGGGCTAAACTTAGACAATCGAGGCCCCCTTATGACATAAAAGGTCGATAGTGTTGCAAGTACCAGACAAAATATAAAGCTATGCTTGCAAACAAAATCAATCGGTGCTATGCACGGTATCGAAATAACCATGAATCAATCTTGAATAAGTCAGTGTACACAGATAATGGCACAAATAAGTAAAATGTTTACAACAGATAATGGCACAAATAAGTAAAATGTTTACAACTATGTCATTAGCTTAACGCATAACGTTCATAACAGAGTTGTAAATACCGAACAGTTTGCAATTTCATATTTACTCTGCCCTTAGCATTCTCTTTCATTAAAAACAAATTTAACGTTCATTATTTACATGGTCCGGTTCATATGGGAGATGTTCAAATCTTATGCACCATTTATTGTGGTACAGGTGACTAATGTACTTATCTGGAGACAACGTATACAGAACTTTCAGAAAATAGACAAAACGCGGTACACTTAAAGTATACCGCTGATGTCTAAATGTACTTTTAAACATTTGGTACCCATAGTGATCATACTGCTCCCCCACAAACTACATGTATAAATTCAGTGTCTTTGCGTATAATAGCATTAAACCAAATTAGCATATTTATGTGTTCTTTTTCAGAAATAGTAATGTTTTGTTTGACACAAAGCCATGTTTGGGCAAAACATATAACTTTTAACTTAATACTGAAAAATAAATTACATTATTAGCGATTAACTTGGTCTACATAACATATATAAGATATTTTTATAAAAAATATATATATGAAAAAATAAAAATGTACTGTGTTAAAAAGGGGCAATGGGAAATAATAATAATGTGGAGAACGTTGAGGCAAAAGGGGTGAATGGGGGGATTTCAGACACGGCAACCTTTGCTATTTCAGTGTCCACTGCTTATGGCACAAATCAGGAAAATGTGCACAACTATGTCATTAACTTAACATTGCGTTCATAACGGAGTTCTAAATACCTTACAGTTTGCAGTTTTCATATTTACTATCCTTAAAGCATTGTCATTCATTAAACAAATTTTACGTTCATTATTTACATGGACCTGTTCAAATCTTATGCACCCTTTATTGTGGCACAGGTGACTAATGTGCATATCTGGAGACAACGTATACAGCACTTTCAGAAAATGGACTAAACGCGGCACATGCAAAGTATACCGCCGATGCCAAAATGTAGTTTTAAACATTGGGTACCCATAGTGATCATACTGTTCTACATAACATATACATGTATAACATATTTTTATAAAAAAAAAATATATATATATATATATGAAAAAAATAAAATGTACTGTGTTAAAGAGACAATGGGAAATTATAATTTGGAGAACGTGGAGGCAAAAAGGGGTGAATGAGGGAATTTCAGACACGGCAATCTTTGCTATTTAAACAGTCTTCAATTATTTACAAATCAAACATAAATTTCAGCAATTCTTCACATCAGTCAACGCGAAAATATTGAACTCCATTTATACATGTACATACAAAAATTTGGAACTTAGAATTTTGGAAAAAGAAATAATTTGCGAAATAGCGGACCTCTGTGAAACACGTCTACCCAGAGAACCGCCACGTGAAGAGAATTAGAAAATTGACTTTTTTAAGAAAACAACATCTTGGCTTAATCAATTTACTGAATCTCAAGTCTAATATGATCATTTGTGGTGATTTTAATTGCAATAGAAAAAATTAGTGGTAACGAAAGGCGTATAAGTATCCAATTTCACAAGAGATCAAGTACATGTATACTATTAAACTTCTTTTTAGGAAAATAAACCCAATTTAATCATTTTTCAACAATTTAACTGATTTAAATGGGCAAAAATGTATGTTTTTATTTATGAAAACTTCGATTAAACACGAAATTTAAAATTCTGTCTAAAACTTGGAAAGTTACATAGAAATCATGTGTAAATATACAAACTGATATTATAATGTTGTCGAGAGTGTAACCACACATTTATTCAATAAACCATCTAGTGGAAAGCCTGCCGGTAGCTGTTTCATTTAACGTTCTCTCTTCATGTCTGCACACCCTTGTGCATGTGTTAGACTATCTTGTTCCGTCACTATAGCATCCTTTGTACTATCATGTGTTTCCTGTGGTTTAGATTTGTTTGTTATAAACATGTTAAATTATTTGGTACAACAAAATTAACATGTTTTAAAATGTTTATTAAAATAAAATGTTTTGTCAGTTTGTGAATCGTAAACAGGCAATGTGGTTTTACCTAAGGGTTTAGTGTCCGTCTTGTTCCACATCCTCAAACAAACTTTGGTTCTCGGCGGACAAATTTCTGATTAATGGTATTATACTGTCTATGATACAGATGTATAACCTTGGCCATGTTATATCAAAGCCACTGAATTCTTAAGACGATGAGATGTGATATCTTTATTATCTGCCACAATAGATGTATTATGACACAACATGGGCTAAGCGGTAAATGCTACAAGAAATAAAAGCAGGTTTAGTCACTACGCAGTATAAGCATACACAATGTATGGAGAGCAAGCTGCAGTGTATAAACAAGCAGCACAGAAATATATGTATTAAATTACCAGATATAAGTGAAATTATAACAGTGAAGCTGGCACTAGATATAAGTGAATACATGTACTGACTAGATACATGCACTGGCTAGATTTAAGTGAACACTGACTAGATATAAGTGAACACATGCAATATACAAGTACTGGCTAGATACAAGTGAAGCTCTAACATACAAAGAAAAATGTGTAATACACGTACTAAAGTGAAAATAATATCAAAATACACATGAATAATACATGCATTCATTGCGTTATAAACACAAAAAGGGGTAGCTTTCATGGGTACAAAAACAATAATGTTTGACCCCGAACAACGTTTTCTCAATACCCACAATAGTTCACTATCAAACTCAACCCATAAGTTAATATTTAGTAAATTGATTCAGTAAATATACACTGTGGTGCTACATAGTTTCATTTTCCATGTCCTTGACTTGAGCTGTATGATTTCCGTCCGCTGAGGACCAAATGGTTGATTCTTCTCGTTTGGCGGAAACTCTAGAATTCTCTGTTCCGGATTCCAGGGCAGCATAGGTAATAATATCCTACCTCTCACTAGTTTCTGTGAATTTCATTCGACAATATCGGTCACTTGGTGACCTAATATAATCCATGTCGGGCAGGCCTGTCCCTAACTAGTGAGTATGAGAGTCACTTCCCATGACTAACGTCAAATGCGGCCGCTTGGTTGTAAACACGTCATATTTATCACAAATAGTAACGTCAAAAACGTACACTAGTAAAGATGTAATGATACTGAACAAAATATTTGGTTACCAAGGATGACTGTGCTAATGATTTCTTTGACGGAAGTTGCTAGTAAGTCAAATTGATTATTGTTTTAATTAAGTAGTTTGTGTGACAGAATGCCCAACGACGGCTGGGTATTTCCAACCCAGTTAATGAGTTATTGATGTTATTGGTTTGATAAAATCGTTTCACAGTGTTTTATTGACCTAATGTGGTATAGAAAAGGGTTAATTTGGGTTGTCAAAACGGAAAGTATGGGTTACTACAACATCCAGTAGTCTCTCGTGAAGAACTAATCTCCGGTCTGGTTGTGTACAAGCACCCAACGTAACTCTTTAGGGTGATCGGTAGGATATAATCGTTACACAGTGTGTTGGTGACCTAATATCGTTTATACAGGGTCAGAAATTTCCATATCTGGGCTCGGGCTTCGCCCTTGCCCGATATAGAATTTAATGACCCTGTATAAACCATATTAGGTCACCAACACACTGTGTAACTAATAATGTCAACTGCACTGTCAATCAACCAACGTTCATCACTGCCGATGTCTGATAATCTCCAGAACTGCTCTCATTTACAACATTCAACCACTGATCATCAGTATCATCCGATTCAACAGTTACATTGTGTTATTTCTTGCATTTGCGTTTAAAATGATTACGACCTTTACAGTAAGTACAAGTCTTACTTACCATACGCCAGACACTTTGACTTGTCACATTCATGAGTTCTACCACAGAAATCACAATTATCAAAAACTAATCCATGCCCGACATTTTGGAACTGACAAGGTAGGTTAGACACGTGAAATTCCACCAGGGAAGTGAGGTCGGGTGCTCTGGAAGGGTAAGCACCTTCTGTTTAGCTAGTTACACCCACCACGTGTGTAATCAAAATAGCAAAATCCGTTTTCAGCTGCACCTTTTAGCAACTCTATGTGTCTTTGTCGTGTGGTTTTCGCTGGATGATGTAAACTTCTTTTTGTTTTTGTTTCGTTGCTTTCTTTAATTTGTTTGAAACGTTTTTCATCAAAACGCTGAGATTATTGTCACCTGGCCATTTATCATATTATGTATGAGCTGTGTCATTAGTATTTAGACCCGTACCCCAGAGGTTGTAATTGGTACCTTCGACAAAAAATTAACTTAGCACTAAGCAGTTCACTTTTGAACTCCTGTACTTGCATTACCTTAGCATCAAGGATTTCCACCATGACGGTAAGTTGTGTGTCCATCCATTGCTGTGATTTTACTACATCATCACCAACACGTTTAGCCTCAAATGCTGTTTTTGACCTACGAACTTTTTCAGCTGCTACCTGATCTCCAGAACGAAGTGCTCTAGTAATATGAAGCGCATGTTCCGTTATGCAGAATTTTGTGTTTCGTAAACACTTTTACTGAACAAGGATAAAAAATTAGACGAGACGTTTTTGTGCACATCAAAAGCAACTACACTAGTCAGGGTTGTTTATTTACATAATAAGGACACTCTTGAGTTCCGGGTAGATGACCAGACCTTTTATAGACACGGCAGCTTTTGCTATTGAACAATTTTTAATTACGGGCATTTACACACATTTTCAGAAATTCTTCACATCAGTCAATGCGAAAATGTTATACATCGTATAAAGAGGTACATATAAAACTTTGGAACGTAGAATTTTAGAAAAAAGGAATAATAATAAAGGACCTCTGTGATACACGTCAACACAGAGAACCGTTACGTGAACAGAATAAGAAAACTGACTATTTAATTTTAAGCTTTAGGGTAGTTCCACACCATGGTGACGTTGTCGTTTTGTGTGTGCGGTCAAAATGTCTCTGATTTGACGTCTTTTTATCTATGACGTCACGAATGTGTGGTCTTTGGCGCCTACAGAATTATGGCGGGAAAGCTGTTATGCTACCATTCAGTAGTATAGGGTCATTAAACTGATATTGGGAAATACTGTCCCGAATTGACTCGACGTTTGTACGAGCTTGCAAGTGCCGATTTCGAGTCAACGAGAGACAATATTTTACAATATCAGTTCAATAACCCTTTTATTTTATAGCCAAATAAATTAACTTCCTTCAAGTATTTAATCTTATATACCATTTTGTCGTACAATACATAAATATCACACTTAGTTCTTGTAAATGGATATAAAAACTAGTGCAATATGACAAAAACACAGCGATGACATCGACAACAATCATATGACGTCATAAACGACAGCGTCATGTGACAAAGCGTGCAGTATGAAAAAAATTGATTTGGGAAACCTTGGACTGGAACAAAGTTAGCGTGCAAATATCAGTATATATTGCACGCTAACACTTCGGGATTTATCGTTAAATTTATATGGGAAGCATATATTGCTATATTATAAAATAATTTTCTGCATTCACAAAAAATTGTGAATTTTGTCGGCACACATAGTGTGTGCAATGAAATTCTAATTTTATTAGCAACCGTAGATAAGATGTGAACGTGTTATCTCCCCTTGGCTATAATGGAATCGCCCGCCTATTTAAAGTTTGTGTTCTAAAAATAAACAGTCACTCTCCAACTTGGCGGGTAGCGTGCCAAGTCGAAGAGTATGCTACTATAAGATATCTAGTCAAGATATGTGAAAATAATTTTAAACAACCCTGTAATCATATCAGAAAAACAACAAGGCATATATGTAGCTTGAATGATGTTTTAATATTATCCTCATGTTTATTTGTCATGCCATAATACTGATTCTCTTGTTAACGTGTTCTATCTTAAAAAATGAATAGTTTTCGTCACATTAATTGTCCCAGTTTGATACCTGTCCACTTTAGACATAAATCTTTATACTTAAATCAAATGTTGCCCAAGTAAATATTACAAACATACAGTATGTAAAATAAATTGTTATATCCTTGTTTTAGGGTTTCACAGTAGTCTTGGATTTCACTATGATTTTGGATTTACCGTCCAATCAAACATCACAGAACATATAATATGTCAATTAAATGAAAGATTCACCAAGGTTTTGATTTTCACTATGGTTTGGATTTACAGTTGAATCCAATATCACCAATATGTAGAATGTCAAATAAATGATTATTTATCTGTTTTTGGAATTATCTGTATCTTTGAATTTCCTTGTACGTTTGGCTCAAACTTAATGTTCTTTTCCATTTCAGGTAATGGGTTTAGATTTTTCTGAAAGAAGAAAAATAAAATTATATATACTGAGTGCACAGAAGAATATTGTATATTATTTAAAAAAAAGTATATTGTTTGGGTGGTCAGTGGGTGGCAACACTTTCACATCTTATCTACGGTTGCTAATAAAATTAGAATTTCATTGCACACACTACGTGTGCTGACAAAATTCACAATTTTATTACGCAACCTCCGATGAGATGCTCAGTGTTAGTTTAAAGCTTACCTAGATAAAATTGCTTGTCAAAATGAATCTTTTGAAAGAATTTGTCTACAATAAAAACGTTGAAATGTTGAAGACTTTAACCAGCCGGCTTGAGAGAGGATATCTTTCACAGATAAACCTGCAGCGTAAACTTTAGTTGTTGCTGCTGCTCTTGTAGAATGACCTTTAAAAATATGGTCACTGAAACCAGACATTCTCAGAGTCATTTTTAACCATCGACTCACTGTTGAAAGTGAAACTGTCTTATAAGGTTTTACATAACTCGGAGGTAAAGCTGTAGCAGAATTGCGCCAAGACTGTGTTCGTTCTAAATAGTAGTTCAAACACCCCACCACACATATATTAGGTTGAATAGTATGTGAATTGTAAAGGATCTTTGATGATTCTTAGAGGTACAAGTCTTTGTTAATTTATGATATTGAAAAGTAACATGCGAGATGCCCTGTTTCATATATCTAGTATCAAGCGATTGTAATTCTGAACATCTCCCTGCTGAAGTCAGTGATAGTAACATAGCCAATTTGTATGTCAAAAGTTTCATAGTTAATGAATCATTTGAACCCCAAGAGGTCATACATGAAAGTACTGTATCAACATCCCACACCATTTGATAACGAGCTACAGGAGGCCTTGTATTGAAAATACCTCTTATAAGTGGAACTATCAATCTATGTTGACCTACTGGTATCCCATTAAGTTTTATCTCCGTGAAATAGCTGACCTATACAGATTTATGGTTCTGTATTTCAATCCCTCATCATATAAACTAGTTAGATAGTCCCCTATATTTCAAACCCTCATCATATAAACTAGTTAGATAGTCCCCTATATTTCAAACCCTCATCATATAAACTACATGTAGTTAGATAGTCCCCTATATTTCAAACCCTCATCATATAAACTAGTTAGATAGTCCCCTATATTTCAAACCCTCATCATATAAACTAGTTAGATAGTCCCCTATATTTTAAACCCTCATCATATAACTAGTTAGATAGTCCCCTATATTTCAAACCCTCATCATATAAACTAGTTAGATAGTCGGCTTTAACTTTGATCTTATAACTTCTAATTTTAAAAGTGTTATGGACACTAGTAGATGGATTTGTAGAAGATTTGTGTTCAAGTTTGGATTTATTTTTAAAGGAGCCTGTGGAATTATGTCCCTTGATAAATCTGTCAATGGATACATACCTGTCATTAAACTGTTTGTGTGGCCTCTGATATTTGCCCCCGTATCTCTTTTGTACGGATAGGAGGGCGGTTTCTGAAAGGGCTGTGTCTGTGGGTACACTGTTTGGCTCTGGGTGTACGGTTTGTACCTGACGTCTGCCAAACGTTGTCTCTTGACTTGATAGTCATTGTAACCACTTCTCGACTGGAATGAATATAGTTTTCTTTTCCGTTTGTATTTTCTTATTGCATTTGCAATTTTTTCCCACTTTTTCTTTTTGGGTCCTTAACTTTTCTAAGTCCTTTCTAAATTTATCACCGAATAATTTAGCATAGAGGTGGGGATGCTGTCCGATTTTTCTTTTAAAAGTTTTTTCCCCGACTTCGCATCTCCCGTAATTTTTACAAGATGCGACATGCGCCGGTGGTGTGAAATTGCCAGTGAAGCTTGGCCTACACAACACATGGACTGTTCCACCAAACGAAGTAATTGCCACAAATCTAAAGTGTCAATACGGCCGCTTTTTTCTTCAGTTTGAGTCTTGATACCATTCAAAATGGACCATAGATGATATAATGGTCCCATGGTATTTATATCGCGGCCTTGTGCTGTCGCTGGGCCTTTGTCTGCTCATTTGTCATGAGATTTTCTGAGTTTGTCCAGTAGCTGATATAAAAACGAGTCAGTAGTCGGAACTTGTAACACTTCCGATTCCGGTACGGGGCACTTGTCTAGTATAGCCTCCTGCATCACGTGATCAGCCATAAACTGATTGAAATACGTTGTTACTGATTGCGCCAATTTGGAATTTAATTTAACTTGTGTCTTGTTTTGTTTTAGTGGATTGAAACTGGCATATGCCGAATCATCTCTGCAAATTGAAATGCCCATTTCATTGTCTGAAATAGCGGCTGGACCGTTAGAGACGGTCTCTGAAATCACCGAGCGAACTACTTTTTCTTCGTCGGCACTACTTTCCTAGCTGTCCTCGGAACTACTGTCGGTGTCTGAAGATTCCTCTGAATCCGAGACATTTTCTCGTCTCTTTTCAGACTTGCCCTGTTCTTTTGTAAATTTGGGCCTCTTTTGCCTGGCATTTTTTGTGGCTTTGGCAAGTATGACCTCGTCAAAGCGAGTGTCGTCAAATTCACCCGCCATGACGCTAATAGAATCTGTCATGGTCTACTGGCACAAAAGTAAAAAAATGTCCTACGGTCATTTCTTTATCAAACATCTCATTTAAATAACTAATGAATAAAATAAAGTAGCTTGACGACCCCTTTTTTTTTGTTTCCGAAAATCAAACTTATATATTCATTTGCAATATATGTGAAAATAAGGGGTCGTATTCAAATTAGTTTTTTAAAAATCTACAAATTAACGAAAGTGTGTTACTTTTAGTTTCCTGGAAATTTAATGTTCTTTCTTGATAGGTGGCCCTGTAGAAAAATACCACGTGACCGGAGGTAAAATTCCATTGGTCCAAATAATCTTCATGACATAATGGTTAATTTTAAATGCAAGAGACTTTTGGTTTCTAAGCATGACAAAAAATTATTAAAGCTTATTTGTTGATAACAGTAGTTATACTTTGAATATTTATGTCGTGAAAATGGCCACCAGGTGGCGCTTCAGAACTTCTTAAGTAAGTCGAATACCTGCCCTGAAATTTTGGCATGTTGAATGGTTTATGCCCATGTACAACATATCAAAATTTCAAAATTGTTTTCGGGCGATTTGTAAAGTATGGAACTACCTTAAGTTTTTTTTAACTTTTTTAAGTTTGAGCAAGATGCACTGAACATTCAAGTGAATAATAGTAAAACATTTTTCAAAAAATAATCCTATAGAGGGATCAGAAAGTGTACAGTCTGGTGACTTACATGTTGATTCAGAACTTGGACCAGGATTTTTTTCAATATCCCCAGATATGTATAATATGTTAACAATACAACTAAATATAACACAAATAATTTGATTTTTCAATAATATTATGTACAAATTTACAACAAATGACATGAGAATAATGTTTTATATAAGTAATATATACATCGGGTACTTTGGAATATAAAAATACCAAAGTTGCAACAACAATACATGTCAGATAATCTTGCAATTCAGTGTAGCGCTTCACTTTCTCATTATTGTTCTTAAACCTCTCTGCTGTAAACTTGAAAGTATTCAACTTTTCTTTTAACACAACATATTTTAGTATTCTTAAGCCATTGCGGTTCTGGTTCTTCAAATAAATCCAGCAAGGCCCTGGCAGCATGATGTTTTTTCTTTATTTTCATGTCGCTCTTTCAGTCTGTTATATAAGAAAATATAAATCAAAAACTTTTTTAAATCAGTGATTTATCTAAAATTGAACTGTCATAAAATGAGAAAATTCTTCACTGAAAAAGCACGGACCATTATCACTAATCAGCATAAGTTTTTGATAGTCACTGTAACGTAATCGAGCGTGTCTCTTTGGGTTCGTTAGAGATCACGTGTGCAGTACTTGATTGGCTTGGATAACTAATGAAATGGTAACATAAAACTTTATTAAAAGTTAATGATAATTTATTTCAGAATATATGTATATTAACTCATGTATTACATTTGTGAGTACGCAGACTGATAATACCGAATTTTTAGCACAGTGTATAAGTTGCTGTGCGCGAGGTAAGTATGACAACGAGCCCCGAGGGGGTAATTTCGTCTCTGTAGCTCTGGGTAGAGTCGGAACTCCGTTGTCACTTTGTAATTAAATGAAAAACTAAAACGAGTTCGTATAACTTTGAACTATGACTGTATTCTGTTTTTGAATCAAAATATTATAACAATATGGCGGCAATCCGCTATACAAATGTAAATCACTGATGTTAATGTTAAATAACAAGATTCACTAAATAAAACTGTTATGCGGTTTCCCGCTAAAAGATATATAATATGAAAACTGATTGATCGGTAAATTCCGATACAACCGCACGGTACTCCGGCTATCCGAGAAGTCCCTAACACTCGGGATTTCTCCTAATTGAAACCTTAATCCGTCTACCCAGAAAAGATTAAATTAAAGCAATTTGATTGGCTGGTTATTGAAAAGCTGGGTAGACCCTTATTATATAATATTGAAGACTTGTAAGTCATGTAACACGTGAACAAACAAACATGGTAAAAAAGAATTAACGAAATAAGGATTACATCATATGAAGGTGCTAATTGAATGTCACAACAAGAATAATATCTCAAAAGAGAGTAATGACGGATTAAGAATAAGTTAATTCTAAAGTAAATATTATATAGAAAACTAATGTAAAAGAATGTACATCTGGTTGGAATTAAAATGTCTAAAATAGAATAAAACTAACGAAAAAGTTAATAAATATTGAAAAGTTCAAAATTACTAAAAAGTCCGCTGTCACAATTTCCTCGCCGCTCAAGTAGAATCTGTCCTCAGGTTCGAACAAAATTTAAAATAAATATATGTAAAATACTAAAGTGTTAATACTTTTAAAAGTTCACATTTTGACTGTATCCACCCTAACACTGGGGTCCGTTTGAATGGTGACGTTGATTCCTATGCTGTCTTGGTTGTCGGCGACGTGGTGCCGGATTATACGGTTGTTGTATAAGCAGCTGGTTTTCAGACATTTTTGCATTTAATTCACCTGTTTGCGTTTTAAGACATTGCATTGCTGTTAAAAGGTTTGTCACATTCTCCTGTGTGTTTGGTATACTCGCGTTTGTAAACGGCATTTTGTTATTGTACGCACTGTTTGCAGTTCTTAATTCTTGTAGTTGTTGTTTCAATTCCAGATTTTCTCGTTCTTGTGCTGAAAGATCATTTCGCAAACTAAACAATCCAGAAAACAGGGTGTCGTTTTCCCTTTTTATTCTTTTGTTTTCTGTTTGGAGTTGTTCACATCTAAGTTCCAAATCCTTCAAGCTCTCATTATCCTGTTCTAAGGCTTGAATCTTAAGTTCGAGTTCCTCGATCCTTAATTTATCCGATTCTAGAGACACTGAAGGCGATTGAACTGTACTGATCTTTGCACATTTAACGAATTCCTGGTTAGAAACATCAAAATAAGGAAATAAACATGAAAAGGTTTTCCTCTCAATAAATTTCTTCATGCGACGTGCGTCCCAAGATTTCCGATAGGCGCTCTTGACTTTATCAGTTTGAAAGTTAAGTAAATTTCGAGTCGTTGACTTATGATCTATCCGACGATTTAAATTTTGCTGGCGTGTCATCTTGTTTCTGAAATATTCATAGTCCTGCTTTGAATTATTCCACTTTGCGCTGTAGAAATAATTCCTGTTGGACAAATGTGATTCCATATTCTGGTTTGGTTTCCAAAAACTAGAATATCCAATATTATATAGGTACAGTTCGCTTTGCTTCTAGAGGGTCTGGAAAAGTAGCTTCAACATAAAAGTGAAGCTATCCGGATTCTCCACCACTTATGACAACGAGCCCCGAGGGGGAAATTTCGTCTCTGTAGCTCTGGGTAGAGTCGGAACTCCGTTGTCACTTTGTAATTAAATGAAAAACTAAAACGAGTTCGTATAACTTTGAACTATGACTGTATTCTGTTTTTGAATCAAAATATTATAACAATATGGCGGCAATCCGCTATACAAATGTAAATCACTGATGTTAATGTTAAATAACAAGATTCACTAAATAAAACTGTTATGCGGTTTCCCGCTAAAAGATATATAATATGAAAACTGATTGATCGGTAAATTCCGATACAACCGCACGGTACTCCGGCTATCCGAGAAGTCCCTAACACTCGGGATTTCTCCTAATTGAAACCTTAATCCGTCTACCCAGAAAAGATTAAATTAAAGCAATTTGATTGGCTGGTTATTGAAAAGCTGGGTAGACCCTTATTATATAATATTGAAGACTTGTAAGTCATGTAACACGTGAACAAACAAACATGGTAAAAAAGAATTAACGAAATAAGGATTACATCATATGAAGGTGCTAATTGAATGTCACAACAAGAATAATATCTCAAAAGAGAGTAATGACGGATTAAGAATAAGTTAATTCTAAAGTAAATATTATATAGAAAACTAATGTAAAAGAATGTACATCTGGTTGGAATTAAAATGTCTAAAATAGAATAAAACTAACGAAAAAGTTGATAAATATTGAAAAGTTCAAAATTACTAAAAAGTCCGCTGTCACATAAGTACAATATCAAGTTCAGTTGGACGGAATACACAAAAGTACTACAGGGAACATGTGAACGCTGACTAGGAAAATATGGGGATTAAATCAAAACTAAGGCAAGTAAAAGATGAGAAAAACTCTTAATAATTGTATATGTTCAGGTTTGGCAATCTAAATTGGTTAAATGTGACTGGAATCGTCACAGAATGGAAATGGCTATGGAACTGGCAACAAGTATGACCTGGCTAAGTGGATCCGTTTATTATATGGAAACTATAATAAACGCGTAGACATGGAACATGTGGAATTTAGTAAATATTATGCATTTGTATTTTTGGATATATACCTAGCTATTAATAATTAATTCAGCCGATTCTGGTGCGAGATGATTCACAACTCTCCCTGGTTATAAAATTCAGTTGGTTTATATACCAAACCCGAACCGGAAGTACCAATAAACCAAAGTATGACGTCATTTGGTACCAAAAATGACGTAACGTTACCAAAAATGGTAAAAAAGTTACCAAAGTACCAATGGGTGAAAGTTACCAAATGTACTAAAAATAGAAGTTTGTGTATTCCTTCCATTACAATAATTATAAACCTTTTTGAAGCATAAATGAAATCTTTATAACATATTATTATTATTAAGTAACATTTTATAGAAATAAATAGACAGTAAAATAGACAGTAAAATATGATCTTTAATATATACAAGTAAACACACACTAGGTCATAGTTTCGCCACACTACCCCCTTCTTTAAATAAAGGTTCGTCCTCGAACTAAAGTAAGAGTTACAATATACTATGGCATACTACTGTTACATTTTTAAAGCATACTTAATTTTTTTAAAACTCAGTGAAAGTAATTTAAACAAGAACAATATAAAGTGTTGATGCATTTAACAATAAGTTAATTTGTTATATATTAACATACATAATAAATAATACATATACTTTATATAATTTAAACCCCACACCTAACAATTCTCACGCACAACATGTCATGATGTTCAATATGAAAATATATTATAATATATTATATTATATTATATTATACATATGCAAATAAATAATACATATATTTTATTTTGTCTATTCCTCACACCTAACAATTCTTACACACAACATGTCAAGATGTTTAATATGAAAATCTTTTATATTATGATAATTAACATACCATACAATTGTTGAACAGTATACACAATACTGGCACAAGAACTTCTGGCTTAGATACTGTATTGTAACAATTTTGAGATTAAGATAAGGGTAAGATTAGGGTAAATGACTAGAGGAATTACAAGTTAGCTAAAATACAAGTGTACAAGCAAGAGATATAGTTTACTGAAAGAGAGGAGAGAGAAAATAGATATTACATCCTTATATGATATATATAATTTATTCTAACTTGCAGGATACAACAGTACTGACCTGCGTTTCCTTGTTACATGTGAATCTAGTCGAGTCATCTGTCTGGGTGGCAGTAGATACCATTTTAGTGACTTCTGGATCTCGGACTGTAGTGGAAACGAGTTTATATACTCGGACATCCGGGAAGATAAGGGTTTCTTCTTTCTTCTCAGCCAAAACATTACAGGGAAGATTCTGCACAGTCCTCAGTTCAGGATGTTGTCTGGCTTCTCGCTTGGCATGTCTCAGTAGCTGGCCAGTGAGACTTCGGTTGGTCGAACTAGGCGCTCCGAGAAAATGAATAGGATGGGATGGAGAAACGGAAGCTGGCACAGGAACTGGTTTGGAGCTGACTGGTGAGGATTTGGCAGGCAAAGGCAAAATAGATCTGTAGTTAGTTGATGATCTGAATGGAACTAATGGAATGGCAAGACAGAAGTGATTGGTCGAAATGCAGTGCTAGTTCCTAGACTAGACGAGGTAGTTGTTACGGATGACATGGAACTAACAGGAAATGGCATGGACTGGACTGAAGCTGAAGCAGACATAAACGGAACTGAAACTGACATAGACTGGACTGGAACTGGAACAGGAACTGACATAGACTGGACTGGAACTGGGATAGACATTGATGGAACTGGACGTAGACTGAATTGCAACTGGCATAGACATAGACTGTACTGGAACTGTAGCAGGCAAAGATGGAACTGGCACTGAGATAGGTAAAGATGGAACTGGATCAGAAAAAGAAGATATGGCTGGATCTGATCAAAAGATCATCTGCAGGCGAGATGTCAAAATCATCCACTTCGGTGGGGAAATCCTCTGGTGGTGAGAAAGTTATGGGTTCTGGTGACGCCAATGGAGAAAAGAGATTCTTCATGCCAACATTTGATTTGGGTTTCTTTGCGTTGACATGGGGAATAGTAGTTCCTTCCCTTGTGGTCCTAAATGTAGTCACGTAATTTGAGTTGTGTTTCTGCTTAAAATGTTGGACTGTAGATACTGCCTACTGACAGACAGGCTGAATTTACAAATATGGCAATGATCAAGAGGTCCATGATTGTCATTGTAATGACGCATCATCTGTTTCCTTCTGTCATATCCTCTTCTGCAATCTTTACATTTCCAACTTGGCATGGCTCTGAAAAACATAAGAAGACAAAAGACTATTAAGAATTATGTAAGGAACAACTAGATGGAATCAATTGACAAATTATATCAGCTTTTTGGTCCGTACTGCAAAAGCAAAGATAAATCTCCCGGAACATGGAATGGACTGGAGATAAAAAAAACTTCTGGTTTCCAAAAGTTACTGTTACATTAGCAAACTAAATACGCTTTTAATAATATTTTAATGCATAGTAATAATGTAATAGAGTGGATTGTCATAAAAGTAATTATTTTTCGTATTCATGTCTATATCATCTTTTCCCGCCAGTACTTGGTGCCAGTTTAAGTCCTCTCATGGAAGGGTTTTAATAGATTGTGGTGTAAAATCTTTGGAACACCATTAGTTCCTCGTTTTATTTGATAAATGAGATCTGATAAAACTGCAATTACATGATAAGGCCCTTCCCAAGATGGCTTAAATTTGGACCGTAGTTTGGAATTATTTTTAATATTGAGCAGTACAGCATCTCCTATTTTTTTGGATAGTTGCTGTGCACGCATATCATACTTTCGCTTTTAGCGTTCACTTGCACGGGTCATCTGTTCCCTTGCTAGGTCATGAATATTCCAGAAGCGTTTCTGAAGGTCATGGTCATAAGAACTTGCAGTGTCATATTCTTTGGACTTATTTACAGAGTTGTTTCCATATAAAATGTCAATCGGTAGTTCAACCTCACGCCCAAGCATCATTAAACTAGGAGTTTCACCAGTACTCTTATGTACTGATGACCGGTAGGCCATAAGCAAAAATGGTAAATATTTATCCCATGACTTTGGATTGGCATCAACATATTTCTTCAACATTGTTTTAAGGGTGCGGTTGAACCTTTCAACTTGTCCATCACTCTGAGGGTGATACGGGGTTGGTCTAGTCTTATGGATATTTAATATTTTGCACAGTTCTTGAAACAAATCTGACTCGAACTGTCGACCCTGCTCTGTGTGGACTAAAGCGACAGACAAATTCAGATGCGAATAATTTAGCAACTGTTTGAGCTTCAATATCTGCCATGGGGTAACATTCAGTCCACCTGGTGTAGTAATCACGAATTACTAAAATATATAGCTTTCCTGTGCTGGTTCTAGGTAAAGGACCAAATATGTCTAATGTTCCATAGGGTTACCAACATTGTATTGCTTCAAGGGGGCTTTTACACAGGACTGTTTGTTATGGATTTGGCATTCAGGACACTCCATACACCATTTTGCTACATCTCGTTTATTGTTTACCCAATAAAATCTCTGACGAACACGGTGCATTGTTCTAGTCACACCTAAAATGTCCTGCAGTGAGGTCATCATGGAGCATTTTAGCACCATGTCTCTTAGTGAGTCTGGTAAAACAAGTTGCAGTATTTGTTCGCCAGTATTGTCCCTCGTCCATTGACGATAGAGGACACCATTCTCTAAAACAAGACGATTCCACTGAGACCAGTATGCCTTAATGGAACTGTTCATTTGAGATATTTCTTCCCATAGGGGTCTTAGATTTTCTGATTTCCATTTGTGTATAACTGATATAACGTTATCAGCTAATTGTGCTTCTAACAATTGGGAGTTAGTTTTGGCTTTGAACAAGGCGCTGGACTGGGTTAACCCATCATCATTTTCAAACTGACTGGATGTCTCATTGTAATGGTCAACATATTCTGTTACAGAGGTTGAGCGAGCCTTATTTCTTGCATTGTACATTGTACGTATTACAGGAGAGCAACCATTGATGTGTGTTGTGTATCTTTATTTAGCTCATCTCGTTTATCACAGGGTTTACAAACACCACATGGCCTGCGTGACAAACCGTCTGCGTTACCATGCGATCTTTCTGCTCAGTGTTGGATACTAAGGTCATATGTTGAGAGAAATCTAACCATCTGGCCAACTGACTCTCTGGATTTTTAAATTGTCTGAGCCAGTTAAGTGCACCATGGTCAGTTCTAACTAAAAAGTGTCTTCCATAAAGGTAATGGTGAAAGTGTTTAATACCTTCAATGACAGCAAAGAGTTCTCGTCTTGTAACACAATAGTTACGTTGTGCTTTAGAAAAGGTTTTGCTATAATAGCCAATAACTTGCTCTTTTCCATCATTTATTTGAGAAAGTACCACTCCTAAACCATAGTTGCTTGCACCCGAGTCCATAATGAACTCATTTTCACTATTTGTTTAACCTAATATTGGAGCTTTGGTAAGGGCACTTTTCAATGCATCCATTGCAGCCTGGCATTCTGAATTCCAATTGAATTCATTTGACTTCTCAGTTAGTTTATGCAATGGTCTTGCAATGTCACTAAATGATTTTATAAACTTTCTATAGTACGTGCAAGTACCAAGAAAACTTCGAAGCTCTGAAACATCGAGTGGTTGCGGCCAAGTTTGTATGGCTGCCACTTTTCTGGATCGATAGCAATTCCTTCGCTACTTACAATATGTCCAAGGAAGGAGACTTGTTCACATAAGAAGTTACACTTCTTTGGAGAGACTTTTAGATTGGCTTTTTGGATACGACTCAAAACTGAATCGAATCGGTTAATATGCTGGTCGAAAGTGTTGGAGAACACAATTATATCGTCAATGTGTAACAGGCATGTCTCCCAGTTTAAACCGGCGAGAACATGTTCCATCAACAGGGGTTCAAAATTCCCTAGGTCCGAGGTCCGGGACCTATTGATTTTACCTTGGGACCATTAATATTTAAATTGTAAAAGTCCGCTGAACCTGCCATTTTTACCAGAATAATTCTACTTTTTCAATATAATTACATAATTGCACATGGATCGTTCAATGTTGATATTGGATTTTAAAAACTTTATGTGGGCCCTGCCAAGAATAAAGGCAAAAGGTCCTGGACCTTCCATTACAAAACATAATTTTGAACCCCTGATCAACCGTTCGAATGTCCCTGGGGCATTACATAAACCAAATGGCATAACTTTAAACTGGTATACACCATTGTGGGTGACAAATGCAGTCTTTGCAGCGTCAGTTGGATCCATCTGTACTTGCCAGAATCCACTTTGCAAGTCTAAAAAAGAGAACAGGGTTGATCCACGAAGGGCATCAAGTGAATCATCGATACGTGGGAGGGGAAAGGAATCTTTCTGTGTTACAGCATTAACCTTACGATAGTCAATGCAAAAACGTATTGAGCCAATTTTTTTGGTGCATAATACGATAGGCGATGCCCATGGGCTAGTTGAAGGTTCTATGATACCAGCTTGGAGCATTTTGTCAATATCGGACTTTGCAGCCTCGTGTTAGGACAAAGGCATGCGTCTGGGAGCTTGTTTGATTGGCGCAGCCTGTCCAGTCTTAATTTGATGTTGGATGACATCTGTAATGCCAAGGTCACTCTTAGATTTCGCAAAGACATGTTGATATTTGAACAGAAGCGTTCTTAGGATAATGCTTTGCTCAGCAGTTATATTGTGCTTAGTAGACTCCCATAGGTTCTGCAAATGGGCAGGTAGTTCACAACATCTACTGTATTCGGATAGGGATCTACAAGCATTTGCATCAATCTCATTTTCAGCATCATCAATGTCAATAACTGCTTCAACAGAGGCAGGTATTGTGTAACTGCACAATTTGTCATATTGGCTACTCTTAATGGCACTATATCACTGCCCGTCTTAATGAGTGCTTTAGCAACTAATATGCCACTATTTTCAAGTCTTGAAATACATGATTCTACAATGCCCTCTGAAAATTTGAAAGGGTAAACTAATTTTGCATTTAATATTTCGCTAACAGGTGGCACTACAACTGTGTCGCAAAGGCTAAGGCGGCACATGGAAGTACTTTCGTTTTCTATGAGACAAGGGAGTTATGTGTCATTAATAATGACTGTATTGCCATTTATATCTATATGACACTTGTTAGCTGACAAAAGTCTAGTCCTATCACTAGTGTTTCGCCAATTTCAGCTACAATGGCCATCTGATGGTACACTCTTCCATCTATTTCAAATGGAAATATGGCATGTCCAAGGGAACTAACCAGTCCCCCATCTGCCATACGGAGACTTCCGCTACCCAATAAAAGCTCAGGTCTTTTACTGTCCGGAAAATTATGGTATATATTGGTGTGGATAACGGTTGCAGTTGAGCCTGTATCAATAAGACAATCTATTTTGGAACCAAAGATACATACTGGTATATATAAACCTTGGGGTTTGTTTGCAGATAATTTTGTAATGTGTTTGGGTCGTGACTGTTCACTAGAAGCTGACACCTGACCCGTGGTCTCGACTATGGGTAGTTTAAAGTCTGGTTTTGCTGAGTGGAAGGATAGGGTTTCATGTAATGAGATTGAGCTGGAATATTATTTCCGGCTGTCTCACGGTCACGTTTCAACTTTCTACATTCTGCTTTCCAATGGCCTGGTTTTCCACAGTAATGACAAATGCCTGGTTTCCTTTGATCCCTGAGACCATTGGCGCTTTGAGGGTTCTCTGAATACGTTTTATGCAAAGAATGTTTTGCAGCAGGGGGTACACTTGAAGTTTTGAGTGATTCGGTTATTGGCTTTTCACTTATGTCATTTTTATTTTCATATTGTAAGCGTACATATTGCTTATGGTGAACTCGTTGCTTGCGGCCTTTCTGGGAAGCCTCATACTCAAGGGATAGGCGCAATGCGTCTTCAAGTGTTTTAGGCTTATTTTGGTAAACAGCCCATTCAAGGTCTTCGTCATTAAGAGAATCAATGAAACAACCTATGGCCAATTGTTCTCTTAATTCTGTACCAGCATATGGGTATGCATATCTAGTAGTTTTCTTAATGTCTTGGGCAAGGTCACCTAGTGACTCGCCGCGTTTTCTTAGCTTGCTTTTCATTTCTGCACGGTGTAATTCAGACTGGTTTTTAGGATCGAATCTCGTCGTAAGTGCATGGACTAATGACTCATAATACTGTAAGCAAGGTCTCCCAATACTTCCCTTGCAGTCCCGCGGAGACTTGTTGCTAATTCAAGGGCTTTCCTTGTTTTATCCCAATAATTCAGCTCTGCAACCATTTCAAATTGTATGAGGTATTCGTGGAAGCTGGATTTACCATCATAGGTAGCTGGTTGCTTATAAAAATCCGAATGTTTACTAATGAAAGTAGGATTACGAATGGGACTCATAAGGTTCGAACCATTTCGGTATATACTTTGCTGAGAGTTATGTAGGGTTCTCTCTGGTGGCAAATGATAATTATTATTACAATCCTCTCTTTGAAAATTTCTATTCAATTCAGGTTGTCTACAAAATATAGCATTCTTTTCACCATGGTCGGTGATGTTCAAGTTTCCAATTTCATTATTGTCATCGCTTATAACATGATTTGTTCTAAACGGATCATCAAAATCAGCATCCCGCGCACTACTGAATTCGGTGCTTGTAGGATATCTATAAAAACCATCGCCCATAGCACTATAACTGGATATAGGCATATTACCAGTGGGAACACTACTCCCTTCATGTGAGCGTCTGTCACAATTTGTTTTAATAAAATCATCGCCCATAGATTTATTCTTCATCATGGACGGGTCAACACTTCTACTATTGGTGTACTGTGCACCGCGTATATTGTCAGATGGAACCCCGGAGGGTAATCTGAACTTAACTTCCTTATGTACATTTTTTGTACCAAATTTCTTGACTGGGTTGTAGATCCTGGTACGGATCGACAATTTCTATCATCATGATTAGAAAATTTCATCGTAAAATATCACGGATTTACTATGCTCATTCTCAGGATAAAACCCACCCCTGGAAACGGAGTGTAAACCAGAAGGAATTCCATTCAATTCATTTATTTCAATATCTAGTCGGTTTGGTCTAGTTCCTTTGGTTAACATATCCTGAGAGATATCATGTTGTGTGCTATTTTGAACTATTTCAGGCCTAGTCTTGTCTAATCCAAAAGCAGACAATCTACTTTGCAATTGTACTACTTGTTGTTGCAGGCTAATCAATTCATTATAAATGGACTCTGGGTTCGATACACTATTTGCGTTACATGTGTATGCACCAGGTTTTCGAAAATTAAAAACAACCTCTCCACTGGCACTACTGCAAAAAAGGGCCGTGAAAATTCCATGAATTTCCCATGAATAATGGGCCCTTTTTACGAAGTAATCACGGTATTTTCACGACACCCCGTGAAACTGCCCCTTGAAAACGCCCCTTGAAAATAATGTGAAAACCCCGTGAGGAGTTGCACCTGAAATTCCCGTGACTTTCCCCGTGAAAATGTGTCCGTGGAAAACCCGTGACATTTGAATCAAAATTGTATAAAAATTTTCACGGGTTTTTCAAGAAAGGAAAACAGGATTTAAATCAAACTTTTCACATAAGGTTCACTGTATTTTCACGGAGCAAATGCTAAAAATTCCGATTATTTTAACCAACTTTTAAGCTATACAAGAATTATGCAGAATTGGACGTCTTCGATCGCCAGCTTGCCACACTGGCCAAATGTCTGAAATAGGAAAAGAATACCTATTTTGATGTGGTGCCTTCTTGCAATATTCACAGGTAAGACAATAAACAATAATCATTAATAATTAATTTATACTACTTTATGTGCATCCTTGTTTAAATAATACTACATAGTGTTTCGAAGTAACATTTAGAAGTTACATAAATTATTTTAATATCATAAGCTTTTACCATAAACATTAATGGACAAATATTACAAATAAATAGAATTGGAAGAGAAAAAGTGAGTGAGATCACATACCCCCCCCCCTTCCACATCACCCCGCTTCGGCATCAATATGCTCCCAGATCATGATATCTATTGTTTGACAAAACACAATACTAATACATTAAGTTTCTAACTTCACAATTGCGACATATGTAATATATTCAAACCAAAAGCAAGGTTAGAATTCTTAAATGTTATACTGCAAATTTAAAACTTCTATGGTTTGACCTCATAACCCTGACCTTGAACCTACATAACTAAACATGGTTTATGACCCATCCTCTCATGATGGTTTACATTTGTACTAAGTTTCATTAAATACAATAAAGAAATGTAGGAGCTATGAAGCAGAAACGAAATACACTGCAAAAATTCTTGACCTTGAAACTACATCAGTAAACATGGTTCATGACATCCTCTCATGATGGAGCAGACACGAAATACACTGCAAAAATTTTAAGATTTTACCTCCTGACCTTGACCCTACAAAAGTAAACGTGGTTCAAGACACATCCTTTCATGATGGTTTACATTTGTACCAAGTTTCATTAAATACAATGAAGAAATGTAGGGGATAAGGAGCGGACACGAAATACAATGCAAAAATTCAAAGATTTGACCTCGTGACCTTGACCTTTAACCTACATAACTTAACATAGTTCAGTTCATGACACTTCCTCTCATGATGGTTTACATTTGTACCAAGTTTCATTAAATACAATGAAGAAATGTAGGCGATATGGAGTGGACACAAAATACATATACATTGCAAAAATTCTTAGATTTGACCTTGTAACCTTGACCTTGAATCTACATAAGTAAACATGGTTCATGACACATCCTCTCATGATGGTTTACATTTGTACCAAGTTTGGTTTAAATCCATGTAGAAATGTAGGGGACATAATATAATGAAATTGTAATGTGTCACTGTTTTCTCAAATGCATGGATGCACACATTTGCCATGCCAGGCTATACCAAGTCAATGAAGAAAGAAATAGTCTACACTTTAACACTATAAATTCCATCATATTCCAGGTGAGCTAAGAATCAATGAAGCAAGAAAAATTTTACAGTTTCAAACTATAGACATCTAGATCTGTAGGCTCCTCTTTACATTAGTTGCACAGTACAAGTGTATATTAGGTAATTCATTCTTGAAGATTTTCAATATACATGTGTATTAATATGACTCGTATATATATCTAAGAGTCTTGATTTAATTTTTATCCTAGGTCCTTGAAACTGATGAGCAGAACAATCTTCCTCACTCTCCATGATATTATAAATATTAATATGACTCGTAAATATCTAAGAGTCTTGATCTGATTTTTTTCCTAGGCCCTTGTAACTGATGAGTAGAACTATCTTCCTCACTTTCGTGATCGGTTACTATTTTATAAAACCATCGTTTATTAGCCTGCCTTTTTGGACCTACAAGATAAAAAAAACAGCATGAAGTGTCATTAAGGGATTGCATATATAACCTGCTCTGCCAGCTTTCAAATTTTGAATTTTGCGAAAATACATGTAATAGTACATTAAAATAAGCATGAAGTAGGTGTGTTTAATTTCAGCTACCACTCGCAAACAAGAATTCCAAGGAGAATTAATTTTTTTCTTGGCAATTCAAATATTTTGGAACCATTCAAGTGATCGTGTAATCAAACATGGATATAAATAAATTACTTTATTTTCACAAGAATAACTTTTGTGTCAGTGTTCTATACAGGCTATACATTGAATTTCTTATACATGTACATGTAGTTTAATGATCCATTTCAATGTAAATGATTTACTGCATTTGAAATTGTAATTACCCTCGTGACATTTTGCAAGGACAAATCAATCACAAAGTAGAAGTAACATAAAGTACTCATTTATCAAATTAATTTCACCACTTTTAAAAAGTCACCTGTATCAATGGTAGCATTCCCAGCATTCCCGGTCAGAGATGAAGCACTTATACTAGTAGCAGCCTCCTTGCATATGTTGTCAAGTTTAGTCTCACACCTGTTGTTGATTTCTTTTTTACTGTTTTTTTTCGGCACTCTAGTATCAGTGGTAGCATTAATATTCCTGTTCAGATATGCAGCACTAGTACTAGTAGCAGCAGCCTCCTTACATGTACTGTTGAGTTCAGCCTCGTGCTTTTTGCTTTGTTTTTTTTCCACTGTTCAGAGATGCAGCACTTGTACTAGTAGCAGCAGCCTCCTTACATGTTCTGTTCAGTTCAGTCTCATGCTTGTTGCTTTGTTTTTTTCCACTGTTCAAAGATACAGCACTTGTACTAGTAGCAGCAGCCTCTTTACATGTACTGTTCAGTTCAGTCTCATGCTTGTTGCTTTGTTTTCTTCCACTGTTCAGAGATGCAGCACCAGTACTAGTAGCAGCAGCCTCCTTACATGTACTCTTCAGTTTAGTCATGTTGCTTTGTTTTTTTTCATTGGTGTTTTTTACATTTTTAAGTAAATTTGACTTACGCCATATAAACTTGCTTTTTTCCTGAAAAATAAATGCATGTATAATAAATTAAAGGCCTCTAATTTATATTTCTACTATTATGTCAGTATAGGCACAGTAGAACAGATTACTAAAAAATTTTAGCAACAAATAAAATTTTACTTGGTAATTTTTTATACAGTATTTTTTTTATACAAAGTATTTACAAATTTATAAAAAAAAAAATTAATATAAACAATTAAATCAAGGTATCCAAGTCCTTTTGCTTCCCTGATCTGCTCTAAAGCCCAGATGAATAAAATCATTTAAATCCCAAATTGAATAAAGTCTTTTGAATTAAGTCCACAGTTTAAAAAGTTCTCTCCAAAATTATTTCCAATGGCCAGAATATTACAAACCACTAGGTTAAGGTCACTACTGCCATACACAGGTCTGATGATTTACTTATTACTCCCACACAATTTCTGATAATTGAGTTCAAGTCCAAAGGTATTTATAGCTTTTCAATCTGAATGGGATCATTTCTTGAATTTTTAAAGTAGACACAATTTGTACCCCACAAAAACCATGAAAAATAAGCTTAAATTTTACACTCCCTAAATTATACAGATATTCAATATATTAAAACCTTTTATCTACATTATTTAGAAATATGAGAATTTTTTATCAATACTTAATATGCAATATAACTTAACATATTGTAATATATCACTATATGGTTCTTAGAATTCATTGCACCCTAATCAACTGGCTGAAAAGTGTTCATACTACTTGAATGAAAGTAGTTTGAATGAAAAACATTTTATCTTTAAAGTATAAATGCATCTAATTTGAATAGTTGTAAAAAATCTGCGAAATAAAACAATTTTCAGATAAAACACTTAACAGATGATAAGCATGAAAACAACATTAGAGGAACATGCCATCCATTCTTGTCCATTATCCTGACACTGGGAACACTAAAAGTTTATTTATTCTCTTTAATGCCGAGTGGAAGGTTACGAAGTCAGACACTTTATGAAGTTTAAATTCTTTCATTGGCCCCCATCAATGGATCAAACATGCAGCTTCCCACTCACGAAGCTGACCCTCTATGGACCGATCATGAGCCACCAAAGCTTGCATGACAGTTGACACTCCACTGACTGAGATAGCAGGCATTCAAACTTTTGGGTGTTCAATAATTAATATGTTTCAAGTTCATTACTTCATCATGCCTTTAATTTCTATACAGGTTAATTAAGACTTACATTCAATTCCTGAAACACGGTGATGCCATCTTCAGTTTCCTTAGGAAGATTTATTTCTTCTGATGAAAACTGTATTACTGGTCTTTTCTTATGAAGTACTACCTCACAGTATAACCCTTAAATATTACAAAATAAATATATTTGTTATGATGAAAGTCATGACCAACTTACATGTATATAAAAGTTCAATTCGATTGAGCAAACTTTTAAAATTGAATTGTCTTGAACTAAAGGGCCACATTTTATCACAAGTTTGCAGGAGGAGTGTATGGCTGGTCATTATTTGGTCTGGAATAGATTAATTTTTTTGCCAGATGAGCTTCTTTTTATTTGAAACTTCATATATAAAAAATTGAATTCACATCATCTTGCAAAATTATGCTTGCTGTAAACTACCATAAGAAGGTTCATGCATACATACATGTACATGTATATATTGCAATTATTTTTCAAGGTTAAGTATATTAACTACATGTATATTACAAAGTACAACAAAAAACAGCAAAAAAAGTATCAACATTTAACCAAAAATGTACAATAGTTTACCTAATGGGTCATTCTGGATATTCAATTTGGCAATTATTCCAGACCCAAGAGTCTGCTCTCCTTTCATGATCATAACTGAATCACTGTAAAATGTAAGAAATGCTTATGATCATCACTATAAGTTTAAGAGCTATTGATTCTGATTCATAGACTGTTTTAAATTTGTTGAAATACTTCTGAGAGGCTGATAATTACATAAATAGTGCTCTTGATCTGGATCCGGAGCATAATGGTAACAAATTTCAAAATAGAGATTTTTAACTGTCATATGCATGCATCAGTACTCATGATCATGAACTGGACGAAAATAAAATCGGGGCGAAACGACATGTATCTCTATTCACTTTAAACTTACTCTGTGGCGAGCTGGTGTCGGTATCTCCATGCATATGCATACCGTTAACGTTCCCATTTTTTTCATGAACGTGCACGTGGTCATGTTCTCGCAGTTGGTCATATTTATCGACATAATTAATATTAACGTCGATACTAGCAGTAACATCCTTTTCCCGTGTTGAGGACCCATGGCCACATTGTGGACAAAACTTTTGTCCATTTTCCAGGTCATTGTCACAGTTACTACATTTACACTTGCCCTTTGCTTCGAATTCCTTACCACATGACGGGCAAAATTTGTAGTCTCGTTTCAGGGTCTCACCGCATTTACAATGCACATCCATGATAATATATATATATCCGATTCATGAATTGCGCCAATTTATTTTCGGCGGAAGTCCGTGTTGCGCATGCCTTAATATTCTGGATCATTACTGCGTTTATTTACACGACACATTTTAGCGGTAAGTAAAGCCTTGAAAAGTTACAGACAAGCATGGACAGCTATCATGGAAAAAGGAAAAAATATTTTTGTCCGTGTAATTTTCCCCGTTGCAAAGGCAAAACTCAACGTATATTAAAAGATACTATACTCAAGCACCTCCAGTTACAGGGCCAGTCAATAAACGTATGTTTATCTTTTAATATATATATATATATATATATTATTTCTTGCCGGGTCGACGTTTTTTTCACCAAATTTTATTATTTAATTTAAATGGCCCAAACATCGGGTAACGCCTGGTGTAATGGGTCAACTCGCCCCATTGATAATTTCGAATACTCTACTCACTGCGTGATATTTATGATAATTGGCTGTTTGATTTATTCATTTTGCTGGCATTGTAATTTATCTCGGGGGGGGGGGGGGTAGGTAGGTATATGGATGTGCAAAAAGTAAAGGCCCTGTTTTATCAGCAACATGCTGGTAAGCCTAGTATCTAGACAATAGTCTAGTACAATCGGCACTGCTGACATATGTCACGGACAGTATTTAATATTTCATGGCAACAACTTGGACGTGAATTTGATTATTGATCAAAAGTGAATTCATTGTGTAATTAAGGCAATATACAGCTATTATTATAGCATTTGTTTGAAAGAGCAAAGTAGACCAGACAGAAGTTCTGAGTGCTATAACTCAATAATTCAATCAATTAATAAGCATTATTTAATCAATTTTAAGGCCAGTTAATTAGCAAAATCAAACTTGTTAAATTTTATCCAACTCCCTACCCTTATGCATAGGATAAATGAGCTTTGAAAAACCGTACACCAGAAAAAGGAATGCCCTAGTTCAAAATATCAGTTTCTCCTTGAACTTGCATAGCCTAGAGCTATATATTTATATATATATATATATATAAACTTGTTATCGCCAGTGACTTGAAATATTGTGGGTGCGAGTAAAACAAAATTGACTCACACAATAGTTTCTAATTGGGCTTTGGAGTCTCTAACATGTTTGAGCTATATTTAATGTTAAATTATTATGTTAAATTATTTATATTTCAGATATCTGACTATGCATTGGAAGCCTATAAACCAGATTCTCTTAGTAAAAGTCAGGACAATAGCAGCAGCAGTGATGATTCAAGTGTACATGTATCACATGGTCCACATGATTCATATGAGAGTAATTCAGAAGATGATCAAGCTGTTTCAAAAGAAAGTAGTGACCATGATATTGTCACAGAAGACTCCTATGCAGATAGAACTGGAAATTTAGTCCAGGAAAACACGTCATTTTACATACCTGCTGATGAAAAACATGTACAAAATACAACTCTGGAGCCTATTAGCTTTTCTGATACATCTGAATCAGATTCTGAAGATGATTATGAAATATATTGTCCTCCAAACAAAAACCTCGAATCGGTAGAAACCTGGGAACCTACATACAACAATACATTGTTTTCCGAAGGTATTGCAACAAAAGAATTATATACAGGAAGTGCTAAAACTATTCTACAAGTCTTAGGAGAACGTTTTGCTACTTTTACTTCTTCAAATATAACCAAGGGCATTATGTCGAGATTCATCAGTCAAGAAAAAGAAACTCTGCCACAGCCAAACAGTATGCCATCTAATTACTATGAGGCAAAAAAACTTATTCGGCCATATCTTCTTCCTGTCAAAATATATGATGTTTGTCCCAAACATTGTATTGTTTATAGGAATTCAGCTAACAATAAGATGTATAGTTCATTAGATAGATGTCCAGTATGTGATGAACCAAGGTACACATCTAAAGGTGTTGCTCGACGACAAGTGAAATACATTCCCGTTGGACCTAGATTCGCTCGAATTTTTGGAAATGAAAGCTTAGCTGCAGTGTTACATTCTCACTGCATATCTTCTGATATTGAGAATGAATCTGATTATATGTATGATATTCAGGATTCTCCAAAATTTAAAAATTTATTCTTGCAGAATGGATATTTAGCTGGCCAAAAAGGAGGAATAGTAGTTGGTTTAGAAGCAGATGGTGTTGCCCCTTTTCATTCTTACAACCAGACTTATTCATTTACTGTTGTTACTTTGCCTGTATTTAGTCTGATAAGGTCAGTTAGAATGTTATTCAGGAATATATTTCTTGTTATGGTTATTCCAGGTGACAGTAAGTCAGAGGCATCAAGTGAAGATGCTTATATAGAAATTCTAGTAGACGAGCTTTTATACTTAACAAAATTTGGAATTGTTACTAATTATCAAGGTGCTCCAGTAAAATTAAAAATAAAACTGCTTATGTATATATTAGATTATCCCGGTTTCTGTAAATTGTTCCATGTCTCAGGTTCTGGTGCTACAAAGGGCTGTATTTGGTGCGAAATATCTGGAACTTATTGCAAACATTTGAGTAAAACAGTATATTTGAGAAACAGAAGCTACTTGCAAGATGACCATTTTTTGAAACTGTCATCATCTGGTTTTCCTTTGCCATCAGAATCAACATCAAAGCCTAGAATGAGATCCCAGTTACAATGTGACTCCTATGTAGAGGCTTACACTAGTGCTAAGAACAAGGCACAGGCATCATCAGTAGCATCTGCAACAGGTGTCAAAGGATATTATCCACTTATGAGACTTCCGGATCATGACCGAATAAACCAGTCAGTTCCAGATGGCATGCACACTATTCAACGATGTCTTCTGAACATTCATAATCTTATCACTGGGAAAGATGACTCGCATAAAGTTAGACTTCAAGAAAAAGAATTTGGTCGCTTTGAAAATATCTGGCCTATGGGAATAACTCAATCAACATCACAATTATCTCAATCTGATGTAGAAGAGATTGCAGAAAATGAAGATGATCTGTCAGAAATATCTGTTGAAGTGGAGAATTCTAGCTCAAAGAAAAGAAAGTCCAAAGCAAAAAGTCGGTCTTCAAAGGTGAAAAAAAATACGAAGAAATTAAAATTGACAAAAACGGTACTACCACCAGCACCATATTTGATTAAAAATAAAGACCTATGCAACAAAAGATTTTCAAATATCAGATTTCCATTTGGCACTGGCATAAAGATTTCACCAATATTTTCATCCACCACAACACTGAATTCCCATGATTGGAAAGAACTAGCATGTAAAGGCATATTAAAGTATTGCCTGCGGGATCAGTTAGGAACACAGCAAGAGGAGACGCTGTTTACATTTTATGACTGTTTAGCATGCCTCTTTAGCGAGAAACATAAACATGATGAACTAGATGCTTTGGAAGAGGATTTTAACACCACACTTGCCTTAATTGAACGAGATTTTCCTGTTAGTATCCAGGTGTGTATGCTTATTTTATAAATTATTAGTTATTCAGGATTTTGCTAGGGTGTACCAATAACCAGATGGTATGACTGCCCCCGATTGTATTTTCTTAGGTACAGATTATGGAACTAGGAAGTCCTACCATCCTGTAGTGAGGGTTCTACAGACAAAATCTCTATATACAGAGATTTTTACAATGATTCAGATTTTATATGTATTTTTCCTTGTTGATATTTTTTATTTTAAACTCATATATGAGAATTGACATAATATTACATTTTTTAGTTAAGGACAGTTTCTAAGTATAAAAGACAAACAATAGTTAATTATTAGGTCTAGAAAGAAAATTGTGCTTCCAATATGCATGGCAGTAATTTTACAGATATTAATTGATGCTTAATATAAAGATATTGTGAGTTATGACACTATTTTGACAAGCACTGTTAAAGTTCACATCCTAGCATGTTGCCCCATATAGTCAATGTAAAAAAAGAAATAAAGAACAAAAAATATTATTCTGTATCTAGCTAGCGACCCCATTTTTCAAAAATGTGTCACTTAGTAGTTGAAACATACAATTTTTTCAGTGGCCTAATATGTAAGGGAAGTGTTGCCATGTCTGGTTGTCATTAGATGAAACTTAAGAAAAATTAATTTTTTACAGAATATAACTCAACATTTGTTGCATCATATAGTAGATGGGATAAAAAATTTTGGCCCACTTTATTCAACTTGGATGTATGGCTTTGAACGTCTGAATGGATGGTGCTCAGACAGAGCTATTAATAGAAGACATCCCGAATCAACCATCATTGAAACCTACTTGGTAAGTGCATTATTTAGTAGATTGAGAGTATACTGAATTTCCTTTTTCTGTTTCTCCATTTCAGCATTTGTCAGTCAGACATATATTTATCTTGCTTTTATGTAATCACCAGCTAGAAAACGGAAAAAAGCATCTTCTTGTTTTACCTGTTAAAGTCTCTTGCTTATTTAATCTGTTAGTGGCCAGCAACAGAAATTTGTGAAAATTTTGTCATTCAAAAGAAAAATCCTGTTTGTAATTATGATTTTAGCTATGACTTTGATTTTTGGTTGCTCACCTGGACCAAAGGGGCGTAAGAATTATTCTCATGGGATTTCATGCACTGTCAAAAAAAAAAAAAAAAAATGGATGGTCTTCTGCCAAAAGTATATGAATCTGCCTGACTTTGAATAAGGCCGCCAAATAAAATTAAAAAGTAAGTGAAAACCAATCAAATATTTACATGGATTCATGAGAACAAGTGGTTGGTGCATCAATAAAGCAATGCCAATCCCCTCGCCTCCACATTTGTCGCAAAAAATAAAAGTTTAAATCTTTGCACAAAATCGAAGGGCGGATGGACAAACCCAATTCTATATCTACCGGCTAACTTAGTTGAGGGAGTAGATAAAAAGCTGTCAATGACACTTTTTGATAATAAATATATAGTTTTTCTTCCATCAGTTTATTGCCATGAATACATTCTGATGGTGAGATATCCATTTTCAAGTAAACTAAAAATAATTCTTGTTTTTCAGCTCTATGACTTCAGTCAGACTTTAGCTGCTTTGGGAATAATTTCTGAAAAATACCTAGATGGTGGTGAATTCTTTGATGAAGACAAGGGATATCATAAGGAAATAATTTTACCAACAAGTACAATAAACGAATTGTTCAATATTTATTGTTCATTTGACAACAGGCTAGAAGCACTATGGAATATATACAAACATGAGAAAGAACAAAATGTCACATCAGTTTCATTTAGTGAATGGAATCCTCATACAAGAAAGTTAACAGCAGCAGAAAGAGAACTTTTGAAACCAATAGTAAACACAGCTTTGAGCTATGATAAAAAATCATTAAAGAACACAACAACTGGACGCATTTCCACCTTTTCAACTATACGTGTAGCAACAGAGCATAGTGATTCTTCTCTATTATGTATAAATCCCAGTTATGAAAACTGTCATGATCGTAAGTTTGGAAGAATTGTGAAAATATTCCAGCATCAACAATGGAAGAAAAAGAATACTTTTTGCATAGTTGAATGCCTGAGAGATGTTCACTATGACACCAAGTTAAGGATGTGGAAATGTCAATCACTTAGAGGTGTAATGAGGAAAACTGTTTCCTTAGATAATCTGGAGTGTCCAGTAGCATATTCTGTAGATCAAGATGGAATTTTTATTCTGGCCTAGCTAATGGCAATTGTGAATAATACATGCATTTTGATGCCTTTGAATATTATATTCGTGAGTGTAAAAGATCTTTCCTGTTGTTCTGAATTTTAATGTTGTTGATCACAATTGCAAGTTTGTATAATTGTGAAAATCTTCCAGAATCAACAATGGATATATAAAATTTGTCATTTATATGTTTGTGCTATTTTTGCATAAATATATAAAAATTACATTTTAGATTTAAAATGTCATTTTTTTTTGAGAAAATGCTCTTTTGCATTTATTTTTAACAATCTCTTTCAAAATTTGAAGATTTTTTAAAGATTTTAAAGATTTTTTATCATAACTCAAAGCTATGTTTACTATTGATTTAGTATTTATGGTAAAAGTAGTACAATAACAAACAATAGGCATATGCATTTAGGTATTAGTTCTCTTTAACTTCCTTATTTTGCTTGTAGCCATCAAATTTACCCGGTTATTGAGAAATAAGGTGACTTTAAGATTTCCCATGGAAATTTTGTGGGTTAGCTTGAAATAGGGTTATCAAAGAATATTTTTGCAATTTGGCAAAAAAATAATAAATTTAGTGACATTTTAAGAAAATGTAATAATTTTCTATCTTTCATTCTTATAGGCTTAAAATTTAGTATGAAGCTTTTGTAATATACACAACAGCTATATTTCTGTTGTTACATTGAACTATTTAGGGTAAAATTTTTAGATTTGTAAATTGTAGGCATTTGGGGAAAATCAAATTGATTTTTTTTCTTTCAGTCTAAACATATAGTTGAAAATAGTACACATATCAGCCTAAAGCTTGTGATATCTTTAGGAAAAGTGAAAGATAATACCTTTTCTTTGACTACATAAATAAACATGTACATACATTTATTTAGAAATCCATTTGTTTGTATATTTATATATTTTTACAATTTGAAACATACACTGAAAATCTTAAAAGTTCAGTGTCACAGTATCACTTGGTATGTAAAATTTTTGTTCCAGAGGAATTTTACAGGATACAAATTTGTACTTTCACTCAAAATAATTAAAGTGTACTACCTTTTCTTTGACTACATAAATAAACATGTACATATATTTATTTAGAAATCCATTTGTTTTTACATTTATATATTTTTACAATTTGAAACATACATTGAAAATCTTAAAAGTACTTTTGCTGAAATGTAGTTTGTAAATTTTCTAAGTATGGATTCACGGGGAATTCACGGGATGGATATTTGTACTTTTACTTAAAAATAATTTGAAAATTTTCGAAGTGAATTCATGGGTTACAAATTTATATACTAGTACTACATATATACTAGAAATAATTTGTAAATTTCACAGAGTACAATTTCACGGGATTTTTCACGGGATTTTCAATGTAAGGTTCAACTTGTTGAATTTCACGGGTTCTGGACATTTGCAATACAGATTTTTTCACGGTCTACTTTCACGGCCTTTTCATTATCCCGTGAATTTTCATGGGTGTTTCAAGGCATTTTCAAGGGGCAAGTGTGCAGTAGTGTGGGTGTGCCCATACATGCAGGAGGAAAACCTTTGGAGGTGGAGTGTCCTGTAAACTAGTGGCACTAAGGAGAACTTCACCGTTGGTGGGAAATCTCAAGGTATCTGCTGGGCTGACAGGAACGGGTACGCCTGGCCACCCCTTTTGAATATACCGAAAAACACACTTTGAAAGTGGATCAGACTAAGTCCAAGAGCTAATTAACTTTACATTCACTGGAGTTGTATTCATCTATTCCAATAGGAATATGTTCTCGGTCGGAACTGGTACATGGTCAACCGCGTCAGGCAGTGGCAAACGACTCGGACCGTCCGCATTTTCGTTTCTAGTGCTTTTTTGTATTGCAATTCATAATTACATGTATATCCCGCAAGTATGTCAGATTCTAGAGTTTCTTAGCTTTATTGAGCTCCTTCATTCGTTTATCAATTTGGTCTCAAAGTAATCATTCAGTTGAGTCATCATTCGCAGGACTTCAAAGTTTTTTGTAACTCTTAGGTAAACCTTGTCTCAGCTTATCTTTACGAATTTGACTAATCTCAGTGAAAGCAGAGCCAAGCAATACTAAAGTGCCCACGTGTTTTCTCATTTTCTTTCGCATCTTTATTACTGTCACACAACGACTGGGCGTTTTCAATTATCGGGATAACCGCTTTGCCCAATAACTTTTGCACCTGGGGGAATTTTGCATCACGGGAGCTCGTGTTTGCGTTTGTTATATCCCAAACTACACTTATAATTTTGGTTATATATAAGTTCTTGCAGTTTTGCGGGCGCCCATAATTACTTATTAGTGTTTTCCTCTGTTCCCTTGATAAACTCTTGCGAGAGATTAACTTGTCCGCCAGCTTTGTAAATACATCTTTCTTCACATTGTCTTCATCCGCATATAAATCACCTACACTCTCCAATATGTCATCCATTGCCCCGCCTTTTTCGGAATAGTCATCGGATTCTGAATCTGATAGAAGGCCATATGACACAGCGGGAGTTCTTTCATTCAAATTAGTTATGCTAACTTTGGGGGTACCTGGACAAGCATTTTCAGGTGCAGGTCGCTTTTTTTCTTGTCCACTTTCGTCCGAGCGATTTTGCTGTTAGATTGCATGCATTTAAAACGATACAGCTTGCGATTGCAATAATGTATCACAAATTTGCTTGCACATAGTTTGCAGTGCTGCTTGCATGTCTTGCACTGTAACTGAGTTGTCTATTTCCGCGAACTAATTCGGTCCTGAAGACAAAATGTCGGCGTTGTCCGCCATATTATCGACAACATATTTTGGCCGTTTTGACGGTTGATATGTGAATTTTTCAAAAATGTTACCAAAAATACCAATGACGTCAATTTTATGGAGCTTTTCCTTGCTGTGCATACTCGGAACCTACCTTTGACTTCATAACCGTTTATATCAGTACGTTGCGATTTTTAATATATTTTTATAAATTTTTAAAGCCACGTTTTGATAAATTTTTCAATATATACAGTCAAAAGTTAGTTCTTAAAACCATAAAAAATTGTATGAATATCCACTTATCTCATATAGAAATAATTTATATCCATAAACACTAAAATAAATTGAATATATAAATATACAATCCACTAGCATAAAATAGTTGAACTTAACAGTAGGTAAACCAAAGATGCACAGATGGGAAACTTGCTGAAGTCATCTCACGTGACTACAGTCTAACTTGCCTTTAAGGTCAGCTCTATATAAAGGTCACCTGCTTATAAAGGCCAGTAAAATTGTTTCCTAATTGTTCTTTTTTCATATATAAAGGCCACTTTTACTGGTTCCCTTGGGTGGCTTTTATAGACAGGGTTGACTGTACTTCAGTACCATATTTGATGACATGAAATGAACGAATTCATATGGCATCATATGAATTGATATAAAGCGTACAAATATAATTATAATAAAATAATGGATAGATAAAAAAGGATAATATCATTATGTGGTATTAAGATACACACAATATTTTATACACTAGATTCGACTATCATGTACAAACTACAAATACATAAATAAAGCAATACTCAATAGCCGAGCCGATAGATACACCTGTACATATATAAGTCAATTCACGATTATTTAGTTTTAGCATATTTCACGGGTACATCTGTACTTTGACCAGAATGTAAATAACAGATATCATTATAGCAAATAACTATTTATAGAAATACCAAAAATATCAAGACTACACAATACGCATAATAATTATACAATGAAGGTAAAAATAATGTTGTAATATCTATAGGTGGCTGTCAGCAGATTATTAATGACACAACACAGCCACATCGGCAGTCAATCATTTATTATACCAAGCACATCAAATCAAGGGACGCAACCCTTACAGTAAGACATCCTTATTATCTCCCCATGACCATACACTTGCATATTAGCATACATTCCACATACACTACAACAGTTACTGTTGAATTTCTTTTTTTCTGCTGTTCTGCTATTTCCTGTTTTATCTAGTCTCTTTCTTTGCATAGGAATGGGTCTTGTTTCCTCTGACATACAACTGATCGGTAATAATAAATTCCTATGCAGCAGCATAGTTCTCTTTCTTCCTTCCTCTGGCTCCATTATGGCTTCAAATACTGGGATGTTCTTATTTGGTTGAGATATTACTAATTATAGATGTTATTCCCACCTGTTAGCTAACTTGTGCTTGCCTTGAAACACCAGATTCTTCACTAAAACTTTATCATCATATCCTGTCTTTATACACTCCGCAAACTAGTTTGAGGGGGTATATAGGAGTCACCATGTCTGTCAGTCTGTCTGGCCGTTTAAAGTCGTGTCCTGACCATATCACATAGCTGCGCTGGACAACTGTCATAAAACTCCACATGGATAATCTTCATGGCCCAAAGGTGTGTCATGACCTTAAACTAATGCCATGTCAGAAAGGTCAAGGTCGTGGCAAAACATTAAATGTTGGAGGCGGGGGAGGGGTATTTGGCTCTCAAGAGACAGTTCTAATTTGTTTTGCTTTAGCCTTTTCCGACGATCTAGCAGCAATATCATATGCACTATTCAAATTATTTTTCAGTTTCCTGACATACGTGGTTCGTGGTTCTTTGCTGGTTCCAAAATTCAATCCAAATGCTAAATCTATATTGTATAGTTGCTTTTATTCAATGGGGATTTAATTTTGCTATATTTGCGGTTTGACTTAATAGTACGAAATTAAATACCAAGTGAATATTTTATGTAGCATGCATTAAAATTAGATTTAGATCATTCATACAGAAAAGTATTAACGCTGGCTACTGCAACGCAAAATTGTAAACCCGTGAATAAATTCAAGTGTCTGAACCGCAAAATGTTATCCCCGCAGAATTTAACAGCTATAGAGTAATTGTATAGGTGATAAGCTGACTAATAAATGGTCCAGATAGCACAGGTACCCGGAAAATAGATTTTAAGCATTTTATAAAAATATAGCATATATGATACGCGATATTCTTTTTATATAATTATGCGATACGCTATATTCTTTATAAAATGCTTAAAATCCATTCCCCGGGTACCTGTGCCAGATAGCAGGTATACTGATAGATTTATTGTACATTCTGTATTGCTTAATGTTTATTGTATGAAAGTATTATTAATAATAATTTATTATAATTATATAAATTTTCAGGTTTTTTGTAGTTTGGAAGATAACATTAAGTGAATATAATGGAATTTTGTCAGGAAATCACGAAGAACCCATTTGCATCATTGTAAGAAAAGAAAATAATGAACACTGAAATATGATTGAACTATGGTATCTGATTAAACTGTAGTTTCACGATCAAATCCATGTTACATGGGGATTTATTTCACATATTTAACACTTCTTACAAGCTGGTGACGTCTTAATATTAGTGAAATATTCCTGACCAGGGTGTAAAACACTATTTAATCAATCATTTACAATATGGTTTTAAATGCAAGTTATATATGACAATGGATTGGCAGCAACAGGCCCCGGTTTCACAATGATTTCTTAACCAAGATTTTCCTTAACTTAAATCTGGCAAAATTTCAATTCTTTATAATTTTGTTAATTTTCAAGATATTCAAGAATCTATGGTGTCAATTTTAAGATAATTTCTAGATTAAATCATTTGCATTATGTTTATCAGTAAATCCAAAAGAGTTTACCAAAATTTTCTAAATTTAAGTTCAGGAAAATGTTATGAATAATTGTAAAACCGTGGACAGATGTACGAACAGTTAGACAGTTGCCCCTTTGACTTCACACTAACATTTAACTTACACTGGGGCGGATCCAGGATTTTTTGAAAGGGGGGGGTGAGAATTATATCGATGCTAGGTGCGAGCTTTCAGAGACGAGGGGTCAGCCTGTGAGAAATACAGAAATGGGTTGTTATATTACCATATGGGATCACATCAGTCAATAGCTCTCTCTCTCTTTATTTCTTTTAAAATTTTTCGAAGGGGGGGGGGGGGGGTTGCAACCCCCCCCCACTGTTACAGTTGCCCTCTCTCCGACATTGCCATTACATCCAATTCCATGTGTCAATGTAAAGACAGGTATTTAAAACTCTCAATATGTTTTATATATATATATATATATATATATTTATTATATATATATTATATATATATATAATATCATTTTACATTTATAATACTTACATCTATGTCATTTATAAGTCTTCTTGTCATTTTACGGTAGGGTGCTGGTGCTACATGTAATAAAACATTGTGGTAAAACTTACATTTGTGATTGTTTTCTGTAATGATCGTTTTTCTATGCACACAGGACTTAAATGGTGTTTGCAATTACATCACTGAATTCTTTTGTTAGAGGTAACAATTTAGATCCTGTCAAGCTGGTTGATACTGACCTTTTTTCAAGGTTACAGTGATCTCAATTGAAAACCTCTTGTGAATGGAAAGAACTAGACACCTGAAACTTCATATATGGTAATAGCATCAAGTCATTAAACTCAAAATTTGTGAACCACATTTAAGGTGGCTGTGACCTGAAGTAGTAAAACCTTTAAAAGCCGTGTAATGAACCGAAAGGCCTAGAAACTAGAAGCTTCACATATAGCATAAAGATCTACAAACTGTGCATACTGGCCCACATTCAAGGTAACACAGACTTGAAACATCTTGACTTGAACGGAAAGACCTAGAATCTTGAATTATCTTAATATGTAGTGCCAAGTAATGAAGGTATATCAAATTTGGGACGCTGGATGACCTTGAATCACAATCACAATGATCCAAAGTATCACTGTGGTAGTTCAGTTGGTAGAGTGCTTGCTCCATAAGTGGGAGATCATGTGTTCAAACCCCGGCCGGTTCTAACCCAAGACTTGAAAGTGGATAGTGATTGTTCTTTCGCCAAGCATTCAGCATTCCGAAATGAAAGTCACTGTTCTTTCAGATGGTAACTATAAATAAATGTATCATGGTAGATGTGGCATGATAAAGAAGCCTGCTGTATAATGCCATTGCCGCAATGCACAACCAAAATTGTTTAATCTTCACTATAGATGGCGATATCTCGATATAAGAGAAATGTTCTTGACTGGGATGTTAACACCATTACTTAACTCAACAATGATCCCAAGAAGTAAAATCTTGTCCAAGAACTGAAATGCCTAAGAGCTTGAAACTTCACATATAGCATCAGGCTCCAGTTTCACAATCATTATTCTTAACTTAAATCTTGCAAAATTTCAAATCTTTATAATTTTGTTAATTTTTAAGATATTCAGGAATTGAAGGTGTCATTTTGAAGATCTATTCTACCTTACAGCATTTGCAATAAATATTGACAAAAATATTTATTAGCAATTCTAAAAACAGATTACCAAAATTTATTTGCTAAATTTAAGTTAAGGAAAATCTTAGCTAAGGAATGATTGTGAAACCGGGACCAGTAGATAATGCTTTATTAACTAGACGGCATAGATGCTTGAAATGGCAAAGTGGTCTAAAGTGATTATGAATCACAGCACCTCTCACCACTTAGGTTCAAGGCCGCGGTGGCCTAATGGATAAGACATCAAGTCTACAAATCCAGGGTCTCTCACCTCTGTGAGTTTGAGTCCTGCTCAGACCACAAGTGGAAAGGTAAATTTCCCCTGCTGGTGGCTTTTACTGGTTCACCTGGTGTCAGTATAATGTGCCTAGGGGAATAGTACGCTTGTTTGCTGCGTATTGACTCAGTGTGCTAGCACCTTCAAGTTGCCCCAAGTGCACACTGGTACAAGGCAAACCATAAAACACACTCACACTTCATGTGCATACACAAACTTGTTCATAGATTAATCCATAGAGATTGATAAAGTAGTTGTCAATGTGAATAGCTGAAAAATTGCTGATGCGACATTAAGCAACATTCAAGAACAACCACCAAGGTTCAAATCCTACTTGGGACAAATTCTAATTTGAGACAGTTTGCTCTGATGCCAAAGTTTAGTGGTTTTCTACAGGCACTCTTGTTTCCTCTACCATTCCCGAACTGACCACCTTGATATATGTGAAATTGTCTTAAATAGGACGCAAAGCTCTTAAAACAAAAATATGGAAGCACATTTTAAAATACCAGTAAATAAGACAACTCATAATACATTGTCACAAATGTTTAAATGTTAAACAATATTCATTGGTAATGAATTACACAATAAATACATACATACACATATATACAACAAATTAAAATTATCAAAAACTTCAGATCTGTATACATCCAACATAAGTACAATTACAGTTTTCACACACAGAATCACACTAGTTTAGTAAAACATTATTTTAGTTTGAAGCATACATATCTTGACAATGTACATATATTCTATATGTTATATACATTGCTTTTCAGGCCAGATTTGAGGATTTCTTGTTCAATTTATAACATAAACATAGCACTGTTGTGCTGTTGTACAGTGTAGTTGCAAAAATTGTTTTGTTGTGGCAAGACAGAATATAACCGATATAACCGAAAATTCGGGGGGGGGGGGGGGGGGGGGGGGGGTGGGGTGGGGGGGGTGTCGATCTATGCATAGTCCGACGGATAGTTTTTTTTTTTTTTTTGAAAAAGAAACAATGTACCAAACCAAGTATTGCTGAATTAAACGGTAGAAAATAATAATTTCATGAAAAAGTCAATCGGTAATTAAAATTTAAAAAGTTGTACCCGATCGTTTTGTCATTTCGGATAGAGAGAAAGTAGAGTTTTGCAGATCCTACCGTCGCTATGAGGGGGTACATTCTAGCGGTTGTATGTAACTGGACCATTTGCTGTTAATCTGGCTTTTAATTAACTGCTGATTATCACTCACAATATTCCCGTTTCATGTTAATGGTGAAGTACAGTTGTTTTACCAGTTGAAGCAGTTCCGAATTTTACTACCGAATAATCTAAAATTTCAATCCCGTTCAATTAAAGGAATCGCAAAATAACTTTCTAAATTTGCTTCTACTTGAATGTATGGGCATTAATTGTTTAAATATATAAACTTCAACCGCTTCCTAAATGTATGTGCAGGACAGGTCGACAGATTGTTGGTGACCTAGTTTAACGATGTAAACAAATCGTGATCACGGAAATGCTTTTTTCAAGAAAACATACTTCCACGTGTTTTTGAGGACAGGTGTCGATATTTTGGAATCAGTAAACATTTGTATTATTACACCACATAAATTTTATTTCCTCTGCTTGTGGATGACGTCTGCAGCAGCGCTTATATGAAACCCTGTTCGGAACTGGTAAAACAACTGTATTTAAAATTTGAACACAACACTGTACGAATTATCTCCCTTTCATGAAAGTAAAATCTAATCGATAAACATTTTAAAATATGACACAATTGCCTCAACATCAAAATATGTTATCATAACCTTCAAAATAAATTTAAATTTCCGTAGATTTCACGAAGAATTAATTAAACAACCTGTCGTTGCTGTTCATTTCATAAAAAGTTATGATTTTACATCGTAGGACGCAAACTTCTCGAACTACTTTTTATTGTAAACATGAGATCAGTTCGCCAAATTGCAGAAATTATTAGATGCATCCCGTCGCAATATTTTACTAGATTCCGAAATGTATTCCGAAAATTTATTCCAAATGTGCATATGTAACCAAATGCATTACCCGTCTCAGAATACATATCTCACGATAAAACAGATATACTTCTTTCACGCTCATTTACCAGGCGCACTATTTCCAGATGTACTCATATCTTATAATTTCATAGCAAAGAAGCTCGATATCTTGGAAGAAAGCGACAGCAAAGTACACGTTCACTTTGTTCACGCTGTACAAAAAGTCAAGATGTAGTAGATAAACACTGCCATCCATAAATTATTATACATGTTTAACACTGGCCATATCATTACAGACTGAAAAATCTTCACAAAATTAAATTGATGAAAAGATCACTGCTAAATCTGAGTGTGTTTTTATATTGAAAATAAAATGTTTTTCTCATATTTTTGTAATTTTCCCCAAAATTTCCTGAAAGTCTTCACAAAATGAAATTGTTGAAAACAACACAGCTAAACCCCAAGTGGGTTTTTTTCAGCTAAAATTGTTTTTAATATGTTTTTCTTATATTTTTATAATTTTCTCCAAAATTTCAAAATTTTTCATAGAAATTTTCTTGATTTTCAAGAAAAATAACTTTGTTACATACTTTTAGATCACAATGTTAAGATAACATTATTTCAATTCCACAAACAAAATTTGACATGATGATTACAATATAACCTATAACATACATGTAGTTATTTATGGATATACATGTATGTATATATTCCATTCTCTCTAAATTTTAATGTCCCTTTTACAGAATTTGAACACTTAAACTGTATAAATAATCCTTCCTCCTCTAATGTTTCTTGTAATATTTTTGTTATTTAGCTTTCAACAGTTCTGTCGATCTGTTTAGGAAGAAAAGCATGTCTCAGACAAATGTCAAAAATGTTTTAATTAATTTCCTCTGTTTATATATTAAGTGAGCCATCAACACTTTATATAGTTATATATAAATTCTGAATAACTTCTTCAGTAATTATGTAAGTATAACATTCAATTTCATATCAACCCCCCCCCTTCCCGAATGACATCAAATACAACTTTTAAGTTTTACAATGGATGCCAGATTGATTACAAAGTCGAAATTGTTACATAACAGCCCTGTATAATAAATAAGCCAATAAATTAAAAACATCTGTTGTTATTTTCCAATCCGTTGGACTTCCCAGTCCTGCTGGCAAAGTGGACATCTTTTATTCTGTTTCACCCATAACGTCATACAGCACAGATGAAATGAATGGTTACACTCTCCCCAAACAACTGAAATAGAAGACAAATGGCAAAATTACTTTAAAAATAACAAATACAAGCAAATTCAGTGAATTAGAATCCCGTCAGTAGGTACTGTTTTTGGAATTTGCACTTATGTTCAAAGGGCTATGCCTCCCAGGAAAATGAGCAAACCTGTGTTTCATTTCCGAATGTTAAAGCTTTCAGATGAGTTGAGTTGAGTTGAGTAATGATGTTTAACATCCCAGTCAAGAATATTTCACTTATATCGAGATGTCACCAGCTATAGGCGAAGATGCAGAAATTTTGCCTGTGCGTTGCACTGATGGCATTATACAACAGGGTTCTTTAGCGTGCCAAGCCCACCCTGACACGGGACCTCGTTTATTTTAAGTTGCCATCCGAAAGAACCGTGACTTTCATTTTGTAATGCCGAGGGCTTGGCAAAAGAACAGTCACTACCCACTTTCAAGTCTTGGGTCAGATTAGATTCAAAGACAAATATCCAAGGTCTCTTGTTTCTGTGCACAATAAATACACCTCTGAAGAATTCGAAAAAAGAGTAGGCTAACTGTGTCCACTTCAGGTGCAAATTACATCTAGAAGCAGTGATTTTGTTACATTTTTCAAAACTACTTTCTGCCTTTTTAAATTGGGAAAATTTGAAATTCTGAAATACATCGAACTGCATAATGGCATGCTTGCAATAGCTTAAGATCCCCATTGCGAAGATATTCAAATGTTAAAACTTACATTTTTGGGTAAGTAAAACTAGATTTAATTTGCTTGTATATCACCATTGTTTTGGGGAATTTTAGTGGCCAAATTTGGAAATGTCACTTTTCAGTTATTTTTCCCCAGGGGAAAATACCTTTATTCAGTAGTAATTACTAAGAAGCAATTAAGCACAATTAGATAAAAGACACTTACCCACACAATCATCCTGTTTATCCTCAGACTGACAACGTAAACAAGCATCTACAAAATAAACACCAAAAACTTAACAAATATAAGTTTTACAAGACAAATAAATATGTATCAATAAATGTAATATACAGTCAGGATTGCATTAAAAGGCCACCTCCGTCTAAGGGCCACCTGCTTTTAAAGCTATGTTGCCATTGGCTACTAATTTCTGAGGAATTCTTTCAAAAAGTAACCTTTTTTAGCAAATTTGTGAAAAAATACTTTAAAAAGGACTATATTTTCACAAATTTTGGAAATTTGGCTACTCATTATTTTAAATTTGTGAAAACCTAGTTAAAGGCCAGTAAAATTTTATCCTAATTGTTCTTTATTCATGTTATTGGAACCTCTATACAATGGCCACCTGTCCAAAAAAGCCACTTTAACTGGTTTCCTTGGATGGCCTTTATAAACAGGTTTTATTGTATAACACAAGTAACAAGTCAATTAGGTCATATTTGTGTTGTTTTTGCTATATAGAGTCCATTTATTGGTAGGATTACAGCAAGTTCTATTAAACAAACATTTACATTTTTGCCATTTTATCTGCATACTAGAATTTCAATTTCAGTTCATTCTCTTATTGTTATCATATTGTGTTTTAACTTACATAAATACAGCATATTGGCCCTACCATTCCCCAATTTAACCAACTGCTAATTTCGATAATTTCTGCCTCCAAAAAACAGCTTTTGGCTAAAACTTTGGCTCCAAATTTTTCATGAATTTCATTTTAGCTAAATGTTTTGCTACAAATTGTTTTATCAATTTCATTATGAAGCAGAGTAAAATCACTGTTTTTTGGTTTGTTTGTTTTTTGTTATTTTTTTAAGAGGGGGGGGGGGGGGGTTCTTGTTGTTTCAAATGGTTTTTTACACAAGTGGGGAAAAAGTAATACAAGTATTACAAACTGTTAATCAAGAACAATCTATACGGCAGGTTAAACAACTTTTTCAACATTTTTGTCACTTTTTGTTTCTTAGTTTTTCTGGCCCTTAAATTTATAACATAGACATTTTTTTGAAATTGCCTCATAAATTTTAAAATTGGACGATTATTGGCTCTTTTTTAAGAGCCAGTGCTAATCTTGTATATATTTTTGTTATTCCATAAAATAAATTTTGACTTGTTAATTTGTAGCAGAAAAATTATTTATTATTATCATTATATTTATTATTAAACAATTTTATTTCGGTTTGTGTTGTATGGTTGAAATTTAGTCTCCGATTTTAATATCAAGTAAATATATTTTTCATGTGTATCTTTGATCATTAGACCTTGCGACAGGTGTCATGGGCACTTAAAAATCAATTTTAAACATTTTTTGTACAATTTTACTTCGGCTTCTCAGTAAATCAGAAAAATTCTGATAAAGGTTTTCAATCTTGGTCAGAATTTACAATCTAGACCATAGACACTAGATTTTCATTGTTATGAGTTATGAAATTTCACCATGTTCACTAAAGACCCGATTTTCGAATTATGTTAAACTAACCCATAACTTGTACACGACATATTGCACATGTATCACATTCTACATCCCAACTCCACATGGCTACCAGATTCCATTTCTTCAGAGTAAACATTTTCTCTGGCTTTTTAGTCGATTCTCTGTCTTCTTTTTCTCCTTGATCAACTTCCATCTCGTCAGCCATATTGTAAATCAAAACGTACCGTGAGTAAAATCGACCCCATAATAATGTGCACGAAACTTACCAAAGCTTTTGTGGTACTTTTACTTCGTTGGTTGGCGAATGAGTGGGACTGGTTGATTGGGTTGGAAGGTTGGTTGATCGTCGATTAATTGAATGCTCGATTGATTGAATGCTCGATTGATTGATTGAATGCTCGATTGATTGATTGAATGCTCGATTGATTGATTGAATGCTCGATTGAATGCTCGATTGAATGCTCGATTGATTGATTGATTGATTGATTGATTGATGATTGATTGATTGATTGATTGATTGATTGATTGATTGATTGATTGATTGATCGGTCGATCGAGATCCATCTATCCATCCATCCATCCATCCATCCATCCATCCATCCATCCGACCATCCATTTTTACCTTTTCAGTAAAAGTTGGCCCGATGAAAACTGCATGCAATTTAACAACACAAGGAAATCACGTTATTGATCAAAGAGTACAAGCTTGAGGTCTACAAATCAAAATTGACATACATGTATCACATATAAAACCAAGCGGTTACAACATCAAATATGAGCCGGAAGTGACAGAAACGCTAACAGTTAATGTAATCGATAGGTACATCATATAACAACTGTACAAGCCCCAATGCTTACGATGTGTATCAGGTTAATATGATAAACCCAGGCTGACCAATTCCACGGATTTGTACCATAAAAACGGATAAAATGACGGATAAATGAAAGGGTCAAATTAGACGGATTTTCACATTTTGATGTGTTTTTAATTAAAAGTACTGAAAATTTAGACTCTTTCTATGGAAATTGTACCAAAATCAAACACAAAACGATCAAAAAGTACCTAAATGCCAACCTTGTGCACTAAAACTGTACCGATCTGGACAAATAAACAGACAAATTACTTTGATTTGTCAGCCAGTACACCATGCAGATGGTTTACTAAGGTAGAATATAATGACAAAACAGAAGTCTTGAATAATTATTTTGCCAGTGGGTTTTTTTCTGGACAGCACTCGCCCAAATTAATAAAAGAAAAAAAAATGTTTCACAATTTTGGGTCTAAGCCCTTCTGATGAGGAAATGAAGTTATAAACGGCCTTTCAGTGGTGTAAGATTATAACACTGGTATAGTAATATTATGTAATTTAATCACTACATTTTTTAAAATCTTATCACGTTTGTGCACGTTAATTCTTTGTGAACAGACGTCCACGCATGTCAGCATATAATATTAAATTTTTGTAATGTATACTGTAGTTGAAAAAAGAAGAATAGTTTTTCATCAGTACAGGTAAATGTTGCAAGGTATTTAAAGAGGCAAACTTATTTAACAACTGACGCCTGGGCCAACGTCATCAGCTTTATCACAATCAGCTGCAACACCGACACCTACAAGTAGCTTTTTCCCTCGCACCATCCCAGAGTTTTTAACCCGTTGAAAAGTCCTTGTGAGAAGCCACGTCACACAAGTACTCCTGTGAGTTGATTCTGAAAAGCCCTTCACACAGTATTCCAGTAAATGTAAATGTAAACGTTTTGTCTAATGATGGGTATGCTTTATTAAGGCAAATGTTCGTAAGGTACGTTTATCCTGTCTATTTTTACTGCTGATCATGTGACCAAATAAACAAATATGGCGAACGTCAGAACCAGGAAGTGTTGTTGAAAAAGGAAATATTTAGTTATCTTGTGAACATTTAAAGTTTAAGACTTAAATTTATTCGGGAAAGATGAGCGACTCAAGCTTATATGGAGAAAACGATGAAGATTATGATTCAATTTATGCAAATGAAGATATTGAACATTTAATTAATGTTGGTGAACTCTTGAAAACGAAATCTCTGGACGAACTGCTTAAAAATGACCAATCGAAGACTCAGGAAATAGATACTAAAGTTAACTGGTATCATGGCAAAATATCCAGGGAATCATCTGAATCACTGCTGAAAGAAGGTGATTACTAGTATCTACTTATAAGTTATTTAATGATTTATGTTTTTGTTTAGAGATCTATGATGTTAGAGATTATCTTCACTGTCATGATTCATGCTCTTATTTATCTTCTTGTCTTCTTGCTTAGTCTGTTTCAATCGTTTCTAGTTGTAAGCCTCCTCTTTAGTGGCCACAAGTGACCTACTCATTTGAACTCTACAGGGGTGTTTTTGGCATGCAGTGACCGAGACACAGGAACTCTGTTTTGAGTCTTATCCAAAGGACTATTCTGGTAACAAGCTTTTTACAGCTCTAGAATGGACAGGGGATGAAAATTGTCTAATTGAATGTTTAGAGTTCTCAGTTATCTGTAATGCTGCAGCTCTAGACCAATGATGGCACCTGAGCAACAGAAAGGAGGGTAGGAGGAACAAGTCAAAATATTTTCACTCAGGGCTTGCTTGAACTTGAAGCCCTCGACACTGTCTGTGTGCATTACTTTCTCCTCAAGTTGATTTCAGTCTACTACTGTTCTTGTGACAGATGAATGTTTTGATTGGATGTTTTCAGATGGTGGAAATGTAAAACATCAAGCGATGTATCTTGATTGCCTGTCGATAACATTTACCACTTCAGTAGCTCAGTTAATTGGTAAAGTGCTTGCTTCATATGTGGGAGGTTGTGGGTTCAATGGTGACAGGGTATGACCAAGACTTGACTATTTTTCGCCAACCTCTTCACATCTAGAAATGAAAGTCACAGTATCCTCCAGAATATACCTTAAAACTGATGTCACATGTCAAGACAGGCATGGCATGTTACAGAACCCTCCCTGCACATTGTCATAAGAGCACTGCAAAGGTTAAAATTTCTGCCACTTCACCTTCAGCTGGTGATGTCTCAATATAAGTGAAATATTTGTGACTGAGATATAAAAGCAAATTCAATCTGTCAATCAGTAACATTTGATTGATTGCATTCGCCAAACATTTTTGCTCTCAGTTGTTTTTTTTTTATTATTACACTTAGAAAATCCTATGATCTTATCCTCAGCAACTTTGTAAAGGAATACAAGTTTCGGTTTTGTAAGCTAACCCTGATATTATTATAGGTATAGATTTGATACTTATTTATCTATATCAATTTCTGATTATATTATCATGATTATATAACTCATCTTGAGTTTTGTAGTTTTAAATCAAGGTCAAAATGTAAAATAAAAAGGGATTTCCCCCATTTATATTGAGAAATTTTATCTTGATATGCATATTTTTTTTTACTCATCGGTAATTTATACATGTCACAATATGAAACTTCATTTTAAATTGTACTTTGCAAAAGAAGATTATAAAGATATAACAGTTGACAAAGTTGATAATGTTAGATTTAATTATAGATTAAATTGTCCAATGTCCAGGTTTGTGTGGTGGTGTCGGATACTCGTATCAAAATTCATTTTTCATTTGTTTATAGTTATGCTGTTGAAATATTTTTTCCATTGTCTAATCCTTTCATATCAGTATCAGTATTTGTTTTTTCATTTCTACTTAGTAGACTGTTAAAATATTTTTTCCATTGTGTAGTGTAAGATCCTTCATTTTCAGATATGGACTTCCTTCTTGTAATATATCAGTTAACTTGTTTCCATCTTCCTTCTGTTTTAATTACTGACTTCCTTATATATATAAGTAGATATAATGATATAATAATAACTTTCATACTATTTCTCTATAATTTGTGTCTGATCAAGACTGTTTTTTTGCCAAGCACTTGGCATATAGAAATGAAAGTCACTGTAAGGGTCATTCAGAAGGAACCTTAAAACTGATGCCCTGTGTTATAGTAGGCATGACATGTTAAAGAACCCTCCCTGCACATTGTCCTGAGCAAACTAAAAAGTAAAAAGATCCGACAATTCACCTACATGTATATGGTGATGTCTGGATATAAGTGAAATATTATTGACTAGGATGTAAAACCTTATTCAATCAATCAATCTTCTAATTCAAGCTTACTTTTTAGGTGGCATTTGGCACCTCTCACCCCTAGGTTGAAAACCCACTCCAGGGATAGACACTAAGAAAAATTCTTAAGTTAGCCAAAACGGCTAGTAAGGATTTTAATCCAGTAGTCCTTCCTTGATGGAATCTGGATGAGCACCACTAAGCAGTAATCATGTGGTCTTGGCCTTGCTAGCGATAGTACAGAAGGGTGTCATAGCCCTCTTGTTGGTGGGGATTTAGGAGGCCTCCCTAAAATAAATGTGTATTTAGAATGCCTTATAACCTTTCTGGAGCTCCCTAGCTTAGGGCACAATTTACAATATAGGACAGTATCTTTTTGCCTCCTATCTGAGTCTAATCATAATATTTAGTATTCCACATGATGATGCCCGAACGTCTATAACTTTTCAGATTGGCACTGATTTTATATTGGTCTCTCAGATTAGCCACTGATAATGTTTTACTGGTCTTTCTGAATTTTCACTTGCCATGGTCTAACTGACCAGTGTTAGAGTTGAACCCTGCACTCTGGCCAGATCCTAGTGTGAAAAAGTTCGTTAGTTTTCTTGCAGATGGTTGGTACATGTAGTTTTTTATGGGCATTGTGGCTTCCTCTACGATCACTGAACTGACTGTCTCAATATACCGGTAAATGAAAGATTCTTCTCTGGGATGTAAAAACAAAACATTACTCCACTCCACTTCTTTCTGCTGAAAAAAATCTTTTATAAGACAACACTTAATGAAACTGGTTATTAATGGTAACAAGGATTTATCAGGGTCTTTTGGGAAAAGGCCTTAACTAAAAATTGGGAAAAACTATCAACTTTTTGCTCATTTTGGGAAAACTTTGACATCATTTTTGATGCCATTAATGATTAAATCTAATGCTTTTAGTGTATTAAGTTGATTGAAGATTGAGAAAAGCAGCCACATTTATGGCCAGACTTCAGCTATGTATCTGGAACGATTTTCTAATTGGGAATTTTCTCAGGCCATTTTGGGAAAAAATTGATGTTTTTCCATTGGGAATTGGGCCGAATTTCGGCCCTTGATAAATCCCTGAGTAACCACTGAGAATAGACTGCTGGTAATGTGTCTCACGATTCTAGGCTAGACAAAAGTATGCTTGGATGAGACAACAAAGAACTGTAGAATATAATACATGTAAACAAAATCTAATGACTGACAACATAGTATTGTTATATAAGATAAGTGGTACAGTAATTTATATACACACAAATTTTTGTCAAAACATAAATGTGTGTTATCTCATTTATTTTAAGTAACAGGAAGTCATGATTTTACTGATATATATAGATACTTTATTTCCTGTAAAAACCCTTAAATTTTACTCTATACTTAGTCTAGCAACTACAACATGTGTAAAATAGGGAAATAATGACTTTGTTTAGTAAAAAAAGAAATTTTTTCGCTTCATTACCAGTACATGCACTACATATTTTTTTCTTAAAATTTAAGATATCTTTAAAAATGTTGGAAAAATGACAATAAATTGTACTATTATTTTTCTTAAAATTTAAAATGATTTTTAAAATTGGGTAAAAATTGAAAATAAATTGTTAGTAAAAAAGATATATATTGGCTTTATAACACACACTATATATTTTTCAAAAAAAAATTAAATAATTCTGATTGGTACATGTTACAGAAAATTTGAAATAAAATTGCTTTTATGAGTTTATTTTAGTGGAAAAATGTTTTAAGGTTGTATATTTTTGAAAATTTTAAGATAATGAAAATTTTTCAATAAAATTGCTTTTATGGGTTTACGTTTAATGGAAAGATGTGTTACCATTTCTTTGATGTCCTAAACTTGTACCTGGTACATCTCTTAAACATTTTTTGATTCTTTCTTTGATAATAAATTTGAATAATTTATAAAATTGGTTTTTACATAGGTAGATTGTTTTGATAAATACCTGGATTACCCAGTTGTAATGAAATTGATTTTTAACATGTGCAATATAATTTGAAGATCTTTAAAATTGAAAAAAAATTAGTCTGTATTTTTAAACAGTAAATAACATGAATAAGGATCGAAATATATTTTATTGGCCCAAGTTTCACAATTATTTCTTACCTAAATTTTTCTTAACTTAAATCTGGCAAATTTTGAAATTGCATAATTTTGTTGTTAAAATATTCACAAATTTAAGGCGCCATTTTGACAATCACTTTTAGCTTTTAAGATCTGTATTTTGTTTTGTCAAAAATGTTCATTCATAGTTCCAAATATTGAGATTGCCAAAATTTGCTAAATTTAAGTAATTTAAAAGGAAAAACTATTTGTTATTTGCTTAAAAAGTGGGGGGTATATAGTGATAGGGGTGGCCGTCCGTCCTTCCGTTACACCTTAGGGTACCTATCTCTTATCTTAAACCCTTCAATGGATTTTCATGAAACTTTCACACAATCTTTGTGATATAATGTAGATGTGCATCTCCTATTTAAAAATTTGATCCGATGGATTTGCGGGGGAGTATTTTTTGTGAGCTTGTGGCTCACAGTTTTTCCAGTTTAATGAATGTTAAACTGGGGCCTGGTATATTAATTCTTTGTACATGTATTAAAAATAATATTTCTTGAAAAAGATTCTGAAATTGAAAGTAAAGATTACCTGTTGTTTTAAAATTATTAAATTTATTTACATATCTTAAAATAAAAGCAATTTAATTCTTCCATGCCTATGCTTTGTTCCATTCCTGGTTACCAACATTGCCACTGGCTACTAAATTCTGAGAAATTTATTCAAAAAGTAAAATATATAAGCAAATTTGTGAAAAAAAATACTGTACCGGTAAAAAGGATTATATTTTTGATAATTTTGTGAATTTGACTAATGGCAATTGTAAATTTGTGGAAACTTAGCCATGCATACTTTTAATCAATTTCTACTTCAGTACTTAGTATACTCAAAACTTGAATATTGAACAAACCAGATTGTTGATCAATCACCTTAAAGGGCAGAGATTATATTAACCTCTCTGATACTACAGTACTCCAGACAGGTCCAATAACACATCAGGCTGGTCATCCACCAAACACAAGTATGCAATGGAGATAATTACACTTTTATTTTGTCATCTTTATTACTCTTTAAAAAAAGTCTTTCGGATGAGACTCAAAACCAAGATAGTCTTAGTGCATGCTAAAGACACCTCTGTAGAGTTTGAAAAAGAGTAGACCACCTGTAGCCACTACAGAGGAGGCTTAGAATTAGAAACAGACTGAGCAACATGATTTAACCCAAACAAAACCATATTAAGTGATTTTAAGTTGCAGTAAAAAATTGATTTAATCGCCACCATTTGTTCAAATTTTGGGGTTTAGCGATAAATTAAGGGGGGCTTATTAACAGTGACATCTAGTGTCAGTTTTCAGTATAAGCTGACTGTTCTTTTGTTGTTTCAGGTCTAGTCAAGTTAGGAACTGTTGACGGGTTATTTCTTGTCCGTGACAGTACAAGTTCATCATCAAGCTTCGTATTAACAGGACATCTAGTGTCAGTTTTCAGTATAATCTGACTGTTCTTTTGTTATTTCAGGTCTAGTCAAGTTAGGTACCATGGATGGGTTATTTCTCGTTCGTGACAGTACAAGTTCATCATCAAGCTTCGTATTAACAGTGACATCTAGTGTCAGTTTTCAGTATAATCTGACTGTTCTTTTGTTATTTCAGGTCTAGTCAAGTTAGGTACCGTGGATGGATTATTTCTCGTCCGTGACAGTACAAGTTCATCATCAAGCTTCGTGTTAACAGTGACATCTAGTGCCAGAATTTATCATTTTGTCATCAAAGAAGCTTACTCTGGACATTATCAAATAGACGACGGCGTAATTATACAAGGTAATCAATGGTCACTGTTTTATTAAGTGCCCTATGGGAACTTAAAATAAAAAAGGTCTCGTGTAGGCGTGACATGATAAAGAACCCTGTTGTATAATGCCATCAGTGCAACACGCAGGCAAAATTCCTGCACCTTTGCCTATAGCATAGAATGTCTTGATATAAGTGAAATATTCTTGACAGGGACATTTAACACCATTACTCAACTCAGCTCGACTTGTTGGTTGAGTGGTCTAAAGTGCACACTTACAGATCACAGTGCCTCTTACCACCTACGCATGAATCCCACTTAGATTCTAGTGTAAGAAAGTTTGTCAGGTTGCTTGCCTAAGGTCGGTGGTTTTCTGTAGGCATACATGTTTCCTTCACCGTTCCTGAACTGACGCCTCAATATAAGTGAAAAAAAAAAAAATAAATAAACTTTTATTATATCCCTTAAACAAAATCAGGAACATATAGTGTTACTATATCCTCCATATATACTTTATTTCTTCTGTCAACATTTTGTCTTCCACTTTGCAAAAACTAACAGGGTTCATACAGGCTTGGAAAAGTCCTTAAATTTTTAGGTTTGCCCTTAAAAGCCCCTTAAACAAGTCTGACCCTTAAAAGCCCTTGAATTTGGCCAGTTGGGTGTTTGGATTATTATATTAGTGGTTGCAAATAGACTGATATACACATGTATATAAATAAATAGATTAAATTTGCGTTGAACAGTACCTGGCCCTCCGGAATGCCTAACTTCTAACTAAAATTGTTTAAATTTGCAAATAAGACCCCGAAAAGACCATAAAAAGTCCTTAAATTTGGAGTCTAAATGTTTGTATGAACACTGTCTTTAAGGAACTCCACAGGAGCATCTTTGGGCAGAGTATATGTGCAATTGGCTATTTACATTTCAATTATGCACATACAAGTAGTTAGGAAAATTTTGATTTCCCAGTTGGGGTTAATTTGGGAGACACTTTTGAAATGGCATCCTGTTTAAGTAACTCAGATGTCTTCATGAGTAAAAACAGATATGAGTTGAAAATTGTTGTTGTTGAAAATGGGATGTTTTCAATGGAAACACTGATATTGTGCACAGTAAAACCTTGGTTAATCACCACCACGTGTTCAGTCAAATTGTGGCATTATAACGGTGTACCCAGTGTTTGGCATTAAATCAACGGAGACTTATAGAGAAAAACATAGAAGAAACAGACTTTTAGACTCAAAATACTTTGTCTATAAGCATGGTGGCAAAGTTATTGAAGGAAATTATAACAAGGTTATACTATATATATCAGTTCATGATTTGTAACTTTGAATCTAATAATTAATTTCTGATGATGTATTTCTGGTACTTCAGGATTGGAGAAATTAATAAATTATTATGAAAGTGATGCTAATGGGCTTGTTACACGACTTCATCAGTTCTGTGGTGGCGAACCTCCTCCATATCAAGCCAGGCTAGAGGGCGCCACTAATATCCTACACAGAGCAGTTCTAGAAGGTAGGTTTTTTTTACAAAGAAAGATAAAATAATTTTGTTAAGTTTTGATTTAGTTAGAGCACAAATTTGAGATGTGTGATTCAGAGGTTAAGGTTGCATACTGTTGATTCACTTAGTGTCATAGACAGCCAGACTATATACATTTGTATTATGTACTTAAGCAAGACACATAATTTCACATCATTGCAGTCTATACGGTTGACAAATGAATGGGTCACATCAAATATGCTTGGCCTAACTTTCTAATGATTTGACATTCAAGGGGGTGTATTTTACCCACAGTTGCTGAATTTTGCTCAAATCAGGTTTGAAGTCAGCACTAACCTGATTCACCATGGTCACCTAAACAAGGAAGCAGATGTATCTTAAAATACTTGGATCTGAATATGTTTCTAATTTTTAAAATATCTGAACTTTTAGTTTTTGTTAAATTCTACTCTATTATCTGAACTTAAATGCACATTAAGACCACTTAGATAATCAATTTTAGATAAAAACTTATTGAAGAAATATACATTGCATTGTTGTTAATGCCACATCTGTCCAGCTTGTAAACATATTTGGTATTAAATTCAAGTTTCCATTCATCATTTCGTCCTTCTGTTCATGCAGAATTCTTTGCTGTGCTAATTCTTCAAAACTATGGAGCACAATTGCATGAAACTTGATTCAAAACATTAACATTGATAGGATATGCAATTATCGTTAACCCAAGTTGAAGTGTTCATTGTCCTTGGAGATATGGCCTTTTGAGCATAAGTGCAAATCACACAAAATAAATCACCTGCTGGTGTGGGATCCTAATTCTCTGAATTTGCTTTTTTTAATTAGAATACAATAATCATGTTGTCCATTTCATTCTTATTGCATGCTTATTAGTGTTTGGACTTTTTCATATTCTGTTTTTAGGAGACCCTGATCTTGTTGGTAAAATACTGAGTCATCCACTATGTCCAAATATTAATTCCAAAAATCAACTTGGTGAGTATATATATTTTTGAAATAAAATTGACATAAATGTGTAAACAATTGATCAGTAACAAAAATAATATTCAAATTTGCACTTTAATTGTTGCTAAAATAAAAAATCTTTGGTATAAATCATGTAAATGTTAAAGGTTTTTGTAAAAAATGGCTTTCATATTGGTCATGTTGGTATTATCTATCAAAGTCTCAATATAGTATCCCATGTCTAATTTTTTTTCTCGGTACATCTTAGACAACCAATACAGTTACCATTAATTCTCCATGAATATTTATATTTAAACTGAATACAAGAACATATTTTCCATTTTCAAGAGTTCTTAGAGCAATTTGTATACAAAGAAATCTATATCAAGGTCAACTACAGAAACTAGTAAAAGTGGCCTTTGTGGTCAGGTGACCCTTATACACGGTTCCTTATCTCATTGATATAATTTTAATTGTGCTCTAGATATGACAGTATTGTTTATTCCTGTTGCTATGGTTTTAAATGAGTATTTTTGTTTTGTAGCTATGACAACATTCTTGATTCTTGTCACTATGGTTTTAAATGAGTATTGTTGTGTTGTAGGTACAACAGCATTACATGATTCTTGTCGCTATGGTTACGAAGCTGTGGCACAACTTCTTATAGAGCACAATGCTGATGTCCATGTCAAAGACAAACAAGGCTTAACACCTCTGCAGGTAATATTTATGATAATTAGCTTATATTGAGGCATCAGCAGCTTACCTAAGTTAATATTGAACTAATTATCACTGATGAGAAAAATTCAATTTGACACCAATAAGACGAAAAATACATTGCTCCAAATATTTCCACTCCTGACATCGCATATTATTTCTTGTCAGACGAACTTTTGTAAGGCTTTATATGATGTATTCTAAATGATCTAGTGATAAGATCTATCTGTTCTGAGTAGCT